>VDFB02015179.1:25358-69022 GCA_007258455.2 Sequoia sempervirens
TCTCGACATGACACCCACAATGGCTACACCTATTTGTGGAAAACCGCATCTCAATCTCAAAGATGTACAAGAGTTCATCACGAAGTCTCTCAATGTGATGTCGTCATGGAGTCTCTCAACATGATGTCCACAATGGCTACTCCCATGTGTGGAAAGAAACACATGTACAAGTGTTCATCACGGAGTCTCTCAACGTGATGTCGTCATGGAGTCTCTCAACATGACGTCCACAATGGCTACTCCCATTTGTGGAAAGAAACACAAGTACAAGGGTTCATCACGGAGTCTCTCAACGTGATGTCGTCATGGAGTATCTCAACATGACGTCCACAATGGCTACTCCCATGTGTGGAAAGAAACACATCTTCATCTCAGAGATGTACGAGGGCTTTCACCTCATATTTCTCCATCTCAAAGAAATATGCATTATAGCAAAGCTCAATGATGTTAAGTCTCCCTCTCGACGAGGGCAACATTCTCCACTACCCCAAGCTTGTCCCGGAAATGTGCAAACTTTACTTTGGAAAGAGGCATGGTGAGAATATCAGTCGTCTGATCATCAGTGCAAATGTACTTGAGTTGAATTGCTTTCCTCAGCACCATGTCTCTGATGTAATGATACTTGATCTCCACATGCTTTGTTCTATCATGAAATACAATATTTACCGAGAGCTTCACACAGCTTTGATTATCACAATGAAACTCAGTTGGCTCCAATGTTTGACCAAACAATCCTACAAGGAGCTTTCTAAGCCACACTACTTCTCGAGCTGCCACACATGTTGTAATATATTCAGCCTCTGCAATGCTTAGTGCCATAGAAGTTTGCTTCTTGCTACACCAAGAAATCATGGCAAACCCCAAACTAAAGCAACATCCAAAGGTGCTCTTCTTATTAGTTACACTCTTGGCCCAATCAGAATCAGAATAGCCTTGTAACTTAAGATCTTCACTAGAAGTATATCTCAAGCCATATCCCACAGTGACACGCAAGTATCTCAGAATATGCTTTTTTGCAACTAGATGTATTTGTCTTGGCTCACACATGAATTGACTGAGAGCACTTACTGCATAACAAATGTCGGGTCTAGTGTTGACTAGATACATCGATGATCCAATCAGTCGTCTATACATGGTGGGATATACCAAATCTGAATCAGCTGCTAAGTCACTCAACTTCTTCAAATTTGTCTCCATAGGTGTAGACATGGACTTACAATCCATCATCCGAAATCTCTTCAAGATATCTATAGTGTATTTTCCTTAACTTAGAATAATCTCATCAGGTCTTTTCCACACTTCCAGTCCCAGGAAGTAATGCATAAGACCAAGATCCTTCATCTCAAACTCGGAGGCTAACTCTTTCTTGCATTTGACAATGAGATCTTTGCTCCAATGAGAAATAAATCATCAACATAAAGAACCAATATCAAAGCCTCACCATCAACCATCTTGAAGTAAAGATTGGAATCTACATCATTCTTGGAGAATCCCAAGCTCATCAAATATCTATCAATCCTTTCATACCATGCACGAGGTGCTTGCTTAAGGCCATACAATGCCTTCTTCAATCTGCATACATGAGACTCCTTCCCATGAATCACAAAACCATCTGGCTACTCAATGTACACTTCTTCTTCAATCACACCATTAAGAATTGCAGTCTTTATGTCCATTTGATGTAACTTCCAGCCTTTAGCGAATGCAATAGCAATAATTGTCCTGATAGAAGTGTATCGAGCAACAAGAGCAAATGTCTCCTCATAATCTATTCCCTCCTTCTAAGAGAATCCTCTTGCCACAAATCTTACCTTGTGTTTCTCAATGCTGCCATCAGCTGCATGCTTAATCTTGTAGAGCCATTTGGAAGACACTACCGGTTTTCCTTCAGGTCTTGAAACAACATCCCATAAATCATTCTTAATGATGGACTAATACTCTTCTATCATTATGTCTTTCCATACTTGTTGGTTGGATGCCGCTTCAAAACTGGAAGGCTCAGAATCAATGATGTGACTCATCAATGCTACATAACCTGGAAACTTCTGCAGTCTCTTGCTTTCTCTAAAGGTGCCTCGAGGAGCTGCATACTTTTCTGCCTCTTGCATAGTTTGTCAAGCCCATAGATGAAAAATTGCCAATAACTTGCAAAAAGTAACGTGATGTCATCGGGATGGAAGTAAATCGCACAAAAACTTCGCAGCCGTGTTTTAATGAAAAAGCGCAACGATTTTTTATAAAAACGTGCAGAAAAACACGATATTTTTGCAAAAAAGCGGCCAGAAAAACTTAAAACCCGGCCTTTATTTTTAACCCTAATTTATTCTTCTTCAAAACAAAGTGTTTGCATTCCATTCATTCGCGCCCCAGGGCAGAGGAAAACGACGGCAGAAACGCGACGACACAGGGAAAAAATCGACAACGGCAAGAAAAAACAACGGGGAGAAAAAATTTCGATCTTTGTTTGCGTTTGTTTTGTCACCAAGAATTCATTCGGATCTTCATTTCCAGAAAACCAGTGCGCACAGGAATCCGACTTCCTAGTATTTAATTAATTATTTTAAAGTTCATTTATTTTTTTAATAGTGCCGTCGTTTTTTTGAAAAAATTTCACGGAAGAAATTTTTAATACATTTTTTATTTTCATAGATCTTAATACAAATTTATAATAATTTTAGTTTTTTTGTTTTAAATTTACAATAATTTTTAATATTTTATTATTATATTGTATAAATTTTAATATGTTTAAATTTTAGTTTATTTATTTTTCTGTAATAAATTTATAATAAATTTTAGTTCATTTTTTTTTTAATAATTTCATAATAATTTTTAATATTTTATAATATATAGTGTATAAATTTGTAATAAATTTTAATTCATTTATTTTTCTGTTATAAATTTATAATAATTATTAATATGTTATATTGTATAAATTTTAAGAATATGTTTAAATTTTAATAAATATTTTTCAAATTATTTATTAAATTTAAAACAATATTATTAAAATTAAAAATTACGTCTAAAATTTTTAAACATATGATATCATTGTCTTTTTCAAAAGAAAAAACATTATTATTTAATTTAAAATTACGTCTAAAATTTTAATAATGTTTTTAAATTTAAAACATTAAAAATTAAATTTACATCTAATATTTTTTTTTTATCATAACAATTAAACATTATATTTTTAAATTATTTGAAAATAACTTAAACTTATATAGACTTCAGTTAAAATTTTGATAATGCTGAAGCCTATACAGAAATTTGAATATGAATTTGATAATCATTCATGTTTATAGTTTCTCTTCAAAATCAACTACTGCATGCAAATTTATTTATTCACTTTTTATCGTGAACCAGGGGACGCGTTTCCCCAAAATGTGACCCGTTTGAGCGGGGCGTCCCGGGGACGGGGGGCGGGTTCTTGGCGTCCCCCGCCGTCCCGCCACCGCCACCAAAGCGCCGCCGGAGACTGGAGCGTGGAGACGTCTCCAAGTCTCCTGGGGAGACGTCTAGGAGTTTCTCGGGAGACTGGGAAACGCCTAGCCGTCTCCCGTGTTGAGACGCGTCTATGGACGCATAAAACAAATTTTAACTTAAAATTTTAGTTTATTTTTATTTCCTTGTTGCCCTAAGTTGGCGTGGGCCCCACCCCTTCCTCTAAAACAACACAAAACAATGTTTTCATTAAGATTTGATCATTTCAATCACATTCAAAGACTGATTTTTTTTTGCAGCCAGCTGAAGAAGAAGAAAAACAGTGAAGAAGTCTGATTGAAGGGGTGAAAATAAAGATTGCAAGTGTGATAGGAGTGAGAAGGAGCAAGAAGAAGAGGAGGAAGAGGATTCTACTTCATTTTGGAGAGATTTTTCAAGCACAAGGTAGGGTTTTTGAAGTTTTTTTCAAATTTCTTGTTGTTTTTCAAGTTTTTGTTTTAAAATTTATTTTCTTAGTTTAAAGTTAAACTTGTTTTCTTTTTTTCTTATTCATCTCAAAGACTCAAATTCAGATTTGATGTTGAATCTTGAGAGCAAAATGATGAAGATGATTGAATCATTCATCATTTTGCCCTCAAGATTCAACATCAATTTTTTTATTTTAAAATTTTAATATTAAAGTTTAAACTTTAAAGTTAAAGTGTTAAACTGTTAAACTTAAAGTTAAAAGACTTAAAGTGTAAACAGCTTGCTTTTTTAATTTTTTTTCCTCAGATCCTTTCTATTTCTCAAATACTATTAGTTATTAGTTATTACTTATTTATATTGCTTATAGAGCTTGCTTTTTTTTCCTCATATCCTTTCTATTTCTCAAATCCTTTTTATTTTCTAATTTCTATTTGCAAACTGCAAAGTAAAATTTCAAATTTGTTAACTTATTTCAATTTTCATTGTTCAATGTTCATTGTTTCAATTTGTTAAAGTAGGCTGATTTTATTTTAATTTTGTGAATGCAGTGTCACTTTCACGATGAGCACCGAAGACATGAGTGGGGATGACATGGAAATTCACTCTCATAGTGAACATGATTCAGATTTTGAACCTGAGAATGAGGGGGAGGACCATGGGGCTGATCCTGCAGCCCAATCTAGTTCCTTGGCGAGTGCAGCAGCTAGTACAGGTTGCCCTTCAGAAACCTTGGCAGAGTTTGCTAGGGGTCATTTTGATCCAAAGTCTCCTCTGAAACAGTTTGCTACAAGAATACAAAGCACATCAAGTTCAGGTGGGGGAACAAGGAAGTGGAAGTGCAACATTTGTCATATGGAATGGTTTGGTAGCATGACTCGAGTGAATGCACACTTTCTTTTTTGGACAGGAAAAGGTGTGGAGCCTTGTAAGTTTTTGAAGGAGGCTAAAAATATAAAGTATAGAATGGAGTTTAACAAGCTTTGGGGCATTCCAGAGGACACAAATATTTCAGTCCCTACTACTTTGACTGGTAGGGCAGCCCTTCAGCAAATCCAGCATGCATCAGTGCCACATACTTTTCAGACGGGAGGAATGATGTTTGGAACTTCATCCACTTCCACTTCTAGTGTCGCTAGGGGGACAGCCACAGGGAAACGCAAGTTGCAGACATCACAAAGTAACCCCATAGCTAATATGTTTAATGTGCAGTTGAGAGATGAGATAGATGAATCCATTGGCAAGTTCTTTTTTGCCAATGGAATTCCATTTCATGTTACACGGTCTCCTTATTATAGGGAGATGATGGCTATGGTGGCTAAGGGAGGAACATCATATGTGCCACCAGGTGAGACAAAAATGAGGACCTCGATCTTGGATAAGTGCTATTCCAAGATCGATATTTTGATGGAGAAGATGAAGGCATGTTGGGTGGCATCTGGGTGCAGTATAGTTATGGATGGGTGGACGGACATTCGCCATCGTCCACTCATCAACATCATGGTCACATGTGCAGAGGGCCCATACTTCCTTAGAGCAGTTGATTGTACAGGGCATCGCAAAGATGCTGATTTTCAGTTTCATCTCCTCAGGGAGGCTATTGAGGAGGTTGGGCCACAAAATGTGGTCCAAGTAATCACAGATGCAGCCCATGTGTGTAAAGCAGCAGGGAAACTCATTGAGGCAGCCTATAGACATATTTGGTGGACCCCATGTTGTGTGCATGCCATGAACAATGCACTCAAGGACATGGGGAAGATTGATTGGATTAGAGGAGTGGTCACTGATGCGAGAGATGTGCAGATGTTTATCTGCAACCACCACACTTCCCATGCACTCTTCACGACCTTCGCGAAGAAGGAGTTCTTGAAACCGGTGGAGACCCGATATGCATCATATTTCATTCTCTTGGAGAGAATGATTGAGTTGCAAGAGGCATTGCAAGTCATGGTTATGACTAATGAGTGGAATAGGTGGGCCGAGGCCAAGACAGCACAGGGGAGAAGGGTGAAGGAGATAGTGAAGAGTGATGTGTTTTGGACTGATGCGAAATACATTGTCTCCATCATTTCTCCAGTATTCCAGGTTATCAGATATGGGGATGGGGATGCACCTAACCTTGGAGAGGTGTATGAGTGCATTGACTCTATGCTTGACCAGATGAGGGCTGCTGTGCAAGTGAAGGACCCCTCTCTAGCATTCTACAATGAGCACATCCGGCCAATCATTCAGCGCAGATGGGACAAGTTGAACACTCCTTTGCATATGGCTGCCTTTGCCTTGAATCCTAAGTGGTACATGGCTAGACCAGGTAGAGTGACACCGATTCAGGATGATGAGGTGAAGGCAGGTTTCTTTAGGTGCATAGAGAAGATGTATGATTCTACAGATGCCAGCACAATTCGCACTGAGTGGACCAGATTTGCCACTCTTAGAGGCTATTCAGATGCAGCAAAGGTGGATATAGTTTCTATGGCACAGGAGGACCCACTTTTGTGGTGGAATTGTCATGGTTCGAAATCTTTGACCACCACTCTAGCTATTCGTCTGCTATCCCAGGTTTCCAGTTCTTCAGCTGCTGAGAGGAACTGGTCTACATATAGCTTCATCCACTCTCTTAAGAGGAACAGACTTACCTCTAAGAGAGCAGAGAAGCTTGTGGCTGTACACAGTGCTTTGCGTCTCATGGACCGCAAGACAATTGTGTACAAGGAGAGTCCAGCGGCACGATGGGATGTGGAGCCAGAGGAGCCTTCACAGATTGATGAGGATGATCCTACCACTTCAGATGCAGGGCTGGTTGGTGTGAGCTTGAGGGATCTTGACCATGTGGAGTCCAGCAGTTCCAGTGATGGGGAGTTTGGAGATGATTAGAGGCCTCCATTCACTACATTTTGAGTTTCGACATTTTGGCATTTTGTCTTTTCAGTTTTCATTTTGTAATGCTACTTATTGTAATGAACTAATGATGAATCATGTAATCAATTAATCATCTTTATAGACTTTGTCATATCATCAATGTTATTCATATTTGGGCCTTTGGCGATATAATAGAAATCTCCAATTTGACAATTCAAATATCTTCGTATTTAGATTTAGTATTTCAAATTTTGCCATGTTATAAATTTACTAATTTCCTATAGTTTCATTTGAAATGTAATTCTTATACTGCTATACTATTATACATCTTTTCAAAACTAGTTTTTCAAGTACTATAAGTATATGTATAACTATATCAGCGCCACCCCCCCGCCGCCGTCCCCCCGCCGTCTCCCTGCCGTCCCCAAACTAAGGCCCTTTGTCCCCCCGTCTCCGAAACGCGTTTCCCGTCCCCCCGTTTCCCCAGTCCCAGGCCGGAACCTTTGCTTTTTATCTCTTAATGTTTATCTTGTCTCTCTTTTGCTAGGTATCTTGCTAAAAGAATATGGCTTCTACAAGTAAAAAGAGTGGTGGCAAACCAAGAGATCCTTGCTGGAAACATGGAACACCGGGTGCAATACGAGGAGAGGTTATGTGCAACCATTGCTTCGAGACTTATTCTGGTGGCATAAACCGGCTGAAATACCACCTTGCACGAATCCCTTGTCGAGATGTTGAACCATGTACAAAGGTACCTGAAGAGGCTGAGATGGAGGCCAAAGCACTCCTTGCAGCATATGACCAAAGGAAGGAAAGTAAAAAGAGAGCAGCAGAGGCAATGGCAGCCCCATATGCAGATTTCAGTTCTACAGGGTCACAAAGGGCTACGGGAAGCTCTTCTCTTGGGCCACGGATACGAGGATTAGGATCTGGAACTGTGGGCAACATCGGTTCTAATTTTTTTGTTCCGCGTAATACTCCTGGTGCACAACCTTCATTGGAAGGTACTTCTTGGAATAGAGAGTTGCAAAATGAGGCGAAGTTGGCATGTGCTAAATTTTGGTACTACAACGATATTCCATTCAATGTTGCTTCTAGTCCTTATTGGGAAGAGTTGGTCACTGCATTGACTGTGGCAGGTAAGGGGTTCAAGGCCCCAAGTCGTTATGAGTTGAGTGGGCCATTATTGCAGAATGAGGTCCAAAACACACACAAACTAGTGGAGGAACAAAGGAGAAATTGGGAAAAGAATGGCTGCACCATTATATCTGATGGGTGGACAGATGGCAGAAATAGGACACTCATCAACTTTCTAGTGGCTTCAGGGGGACAATTGGTATTTCTAAAATCAGTTGATGCCTCCAATGAAACAAAAAATGCAGAGACCTTGTGCAATATGTTGGATGAGGTGGTGATGGAAGTGGGAGTTCAAAATGTAATTCAAATTGTGACTGACAATGCAGCTGCATATGTGGCAGCCGGTAAACTTCTAATGGCGATGCATCCCACATTATCTTGGAGCCCTTGTGCTGCCCATTGTCTTGACTTGCTCCTTGAGGACATAGGAAAAATAAGTTGGGTGAAGAATGTGGTTGAAGATGGAAGGAATATCACAAAGTACATCTACAATCACACATGGGTCCTAAGTCTCATGAGAGAGCACACTGATGGTAAGGATCTCGTGCGATCAGGAGTCACACGCTTTGCCACCAATTTCCTCACCTTGCAGAGCATTTTAGCTACATTGCCCAACCTCAAGCGCATGTTTGTGAGTGAAAAATGGGTTGAGAGTCCTTATTCCAAGAAGCCTGAAGCAGATAAGGTCAAGAAGACCATTTTTGATGATAGATTTGCCAAACAAATGGAGGAGATCATCAAAGTAAGTTTTCAAACATTTATTGATGATTTATTTTTTTGCTTTCTAATATTACAGCTTGCTGATTTTGTTAATTTTTTTATATTTTAGGTGTCAGAACCGTTGGTTAGAGTTCTACGATTGGTGGATGGGGATAAATGCCCCATGGGGTATCTATATGAGGCCATGGATAAGGCCAAAGAGGCAATTCAACATTTATATGGGTCAAACAAGACCAAATATGAACCCATATGGCGCATAATAGATCGGAGGTGGAACCGACAACTCCACCAACATATTCATGCTGCTGCCTACTTTTTGAACCCCAAGTTTTATTTCTCTCCTACTTTTAGAGCAGATGCAGAGGTTCAAGTTGGCCTCAATACATGTATTGAGAGATTGGTTAGTGAAGATGACCTTCGAGATCTCATACTTGATGAGATACAGAGCTATAAGAGGGCTGAAGGGCCTTTGTTTTCTTCCAAGGATTGCATTCGTAGGAGAGGCACTCTACAGCCAGGTAACAAATTCATGTGTTTAATATTATTTTACTATTTATGACATTATGTTAATGTTTAAGTTTATTAAATCCTTACTAAGTTATAAATGGCAATTGTTATCCTTGCAGATTTGTGGTGGCAAGATTATGGTGCCACAACGCCTAATCTTCAAAAGGTTGCCATTCGTATTTTATCTCAGCCTTGTAGTGCATCTGGTTGTGAGCGCAATTGGAGTGTCTTTGAGGCCATTCACACAAAGAAGCGCAATCGCTTGACTCAAAAGCGCTTGAATGACCTTGTCTACGTGCGCTACAACCTTCGGTTGCATGAGAAGAAGGTACAAGGGTTGAGTTCACATGAAGCACTTGACCTTGATGACATTGATCCATACTCAGATTGGATTGCTGAGCCTGATGAGGTCAATGTGGAACCATGGATAAGTGATGATGAGTTCGCTGAGATGGAGAGGGAGGCAGATACAGCTGAATGGGAAGCAGACGTGGCAGCATATGAGGAGGAAGAAGGTGTGCTTGGTCAGCCAATAGAGGTTGTTTCTTCACACACACAGCTTGATCCTATCCCTATGGATGAGGCACCTATTGGGGCACCTGTTGGGGCACCTGTTGAGGCTTCTAATGAGGACACTGCACCCATACCATCTACTTCAGTACCATCCACACAGCAGCGACAAAAACTTTTGAGTTTCAGTCGTAGAAGAAAGTTAGGATAGATAATTTTTATTGATACTAAAACTTGAAGTTGATATGTATTGAGAAGTCGAACTTGTTTTTTGGTCTATGTCACTATGATACATTGATGATTGATATGTATTAAGGTTTTAAACTCTGTTTTTGATTTATATATGATGAAATCAGTAAATACATTGATGATTGATATGTATTAAACTCTAATTTTGATTTACATCTGATAAAATCAGTAATATGTTCTAAAAATTCAGTTTATATGTGTGGTTTTTAAGAATATTTTAAAAAATTGTGTATTTTCAAATGTTCGATAAATTTGCCGAGTTATTGCCGAGTTTTTCCCCGAGTTTTTGCCGAGTCCCGAGTTTTTAAAATTTTGGGTCTCGAGTTATTGCCGAGTCCGAGTTTTTCAACTATGGTCGAGCCCATAGAGGCCTCTTCCGACCTACGGCAATGTCTCTAGGCCCATCGGTTGGTTCTATAGGATCAACTAGATCAATAGTCTCGGTCGGTTCGTTGGACTCCCTTTAAATGTCAGGAGTGTGATCAAGAGATATGTCCATATCCTGAGAAGCCTCCTCCTCTTCATTGTCTATCTCCATGTAAGACCCTTTAGATCTTTTGAAGGCTACTTCCTCTTCGAAGGAGACATCCTTGCTAATCTCAATCTGTTTCTGCCCTAGAATATAGACTTTGTAGGCCTTTGAAGACTCACTGTATCCCACAAATATACCCTTTTTGCCTAAAGGTTCTAGCTTTGATCTTTTATCCTTGGGCACATGAATGTAAACAAGACAACCAAAAATTCTTAAATGACTAACCTCAAGTTTCACACCTATGAAGGCCTCTTCAGGAGTCATGTTTCCCAATATTCGATGAGGGCTTTTGTTTTGAACATACACAGCAGTTCTAGAAGCTTCTACCCATAGGAAGGTCTGTAAATCCTGATCATGAATCATAGCCTTGGCTGCCTCTACTATGGATCTGTTCTTTCTTTCGGCAACACCATTTTGTTGAGGGTTGTACGGAACACAGAACTCCTTGATCCCTGCTTCAATGCAGAAATTACGAAAGCCTCCAGAAGTGTATTCTCCTCCATTATCTGATCTGAGAACCTTAATCCTTTTCCCGAACATGTTTTCAACTTGAGCCTTGAATTCTTTGAATCTATCAAGAACTTCCTCAAACTCCTTAGATTTCAAGAAGTAAATCCAAGTTTTTGAGAATAATCGTCAATGAAAATCACATAGTACCAAAATCCACTCAAGGATGCCACAGATATGGGTCCACATAAATCAGAATGAACAAGATCTAAAATTCCCTTAGATCTATTGTCACTACTATGGAAGGGACTCTTGATATTCTTACCAAGTGCACATCCTCAACAAATGCCATCGTGCTCCAGACCAAGCTTAGGAAGACCAATAACCATCTTCTCCATGGATGGAAGGGCTCTCCTATCGAACACCAATTACACGAGCTGATTTTATACTAGAGTTCTTAGGCCAAGCAAGAACTTTCCCTTCAAAAAAGCAACCTTGTATCCTTTGTCCTCCAAAGCTGAAATGGAGACAAAATTTATTTTGATCCCTGGTACAAACAAAACATCCCTCAAAGGAAGAGGGATACCTGAATCTAGCTGGAAAGAAGTGGCCCCAACTCCCTTTATGGAATAACAAGCATCATCTCCAATTATCACTTGCAAGTTAGTCTCTTTCTCTACTAAGTCTGTAAGATGCTCTCTATATCCTGTAATGTGACATGAAGCACCACTATCTATCAACCAAGTGTCACTGTCAGTTGGAACATTGCTTGAAAGAGCGAAGATGAATAGAAATCCCGCTAAGTCGTCTCTAGATTCCTTTTGAGGTGACACATCATCAACATCTGCAGTAGAAGCATGCTGCCTCAGTTTTGATATGCAATCTTGAGCATAGTCACCATAGTTGTCACACCTGAAACATTGAATGTGAGAGAGATCCTTCTTCTTCGGTTCTGGAACAGAATCTCATCTCTATTCCTCTTGAAATTGCCTCTTTTCACTTCTCTTTCTTTTCTTCTAGAAGCATGTGCAACAAGGACATGACTTTCTTCATTATGAGAATTTCGCCCATTTCCTCTTGCTCCCAACCTGGACTCTTCTTGAATGCAATCGGCTCGAAGACGATCAAACTTGGGCAACTTAGATCTCCCACTGATGTGTTGAATAAAAGGCTCCCAAGATTGAGGAAGACCATTTAGTGCCAACATAACCATATCTTTATCTTCAACTATGTCTCCAATAGTGCATAGCTGATCTCTCAAATCAGAAATCTTCATGAAGAAAGAAATGACTGAATCTCCTTTAGCCATTTTTACATGATGGAGTTGTTGTCTCAAAGCAAGGGCTCTGCTGGTATTGTTGATCTCATACAATCATTGTAGAGCCTCGAACATTTCTTTGGCTATCTTCATCTTGGAGATAATCGGAACTAGATGATCCTTCACGAAGTCTATCATGATCTTCCTAGCCTCCGTGCCATTTTTCTTCCATTGAATTTTCTCTGCATCATCATATGGCTCGGGCACATCATTTTCCACAAAATCTAAAAGATCATTTTCTTCTAAGGCAATAAGAACTCTAAATTCCCAAGAGGTGAAATTTGATGCTCCATCAAGCCTATCTTCGACCTTGACTCCCTTCACCATCTTCGATTCTTTGATAGACTGCCCTAGATAAAGAGATGTCTTGACTGCTTAAACAAATCTAATCGGATCTAATCTTAAACCTGGCTCTGATACCATGTTAGTTTTAGACCAGAAATGCAAATAAGCAGAAATACACAACTTAGAGACAAAGAACACAATATTTTACCCTGGGAAAACCCTCCTACTCAAGGGAGAAAAACCCAGCAAAAGATCTCTTATATATTAGAAGAATAAAGGCAGAAATCTGCTTACAACAATCAGGCCTTATACAGGGCCGAATCTCATACAATAATATATATCACTCCTTCTTGAATGAATGATAATGTTTTTACAAAGAATTCGATCTACTGCTAAAAGAATGCGAACTTTTGCTGCTGCTTAGGAGATGCGAATTAGAGAGAATGAATTGATGATTCTAAATGAGAGGACTCCACCTCTCTTATATACAATGCTAGGCGACCTCTTCTCTAGGTCAGCCCTAGAAAATATAATATTATTTGAAAATCAAAAGGCCGACCTGCCTTGGAGATTATTTATTTAATTTTATTTTGGAGAAAATATCTTCCGCCGCTATAAACATTAACATATTGAAGGTGGAAACCATGCCAGTTTGGAGCAAGGATTTGTGTGAGTTTTTAATCTGAAAAAATATGCTAGTTGTTTGAGAAATCACACTAGAATCTGTACGTGTTCCGCATAATTCTTTTGTGTGAAAATCACAGATTTTCATTTGTAAAAAATAGCAACCTCATATGTGGCAAAAACATGATGGCCAATAGTCTAAAATCGCATGGGAAAGTGTTGAAAGGTCACGACTGGAAGATAATCAATGGCTAGGGCACTATTTTGTTTCCCAATCCATTTTTTGACAAAAAACATGGATGGATATGAGGTCGTACATGGGTTTTTAACAATCTTTTCGTCATGCTTGTGCCGTCTATCAAAGCTGTCACCTAGGGTTTTGAACCCTATTTCTTCATTTTTTAATGATTTTTTATAAAATTGTGGAGCTGTTGAACGATTTTTTCTTTAAAAATTGTGGGCAGATTTTTAATAAGAAGATGCCTAGGATTTGGAAGTTTCAAACAAGTTTTTTTTTAAGATTTTTTGACAAAATCATGGCTGCTAGGGTTTTGCAAGAAGAAAAAATCCTAAAAAATTTTTGGGCTTCCTTCTAAGCTGCTGAGGTTTTTTTTAGCTGACCTTTTCAACATTTCTACATGCTAGGGCTTGTGGAAAAACTGTTATTTTACAACAGCTAGTTTATTTTCTCCGTAAATACATCTTACGTGAGGGAAGATGGCATCATTACCCAACATCATGTTGGACGAAAGCCAACATTTTCCTGGCACAAACTACAACACATAGAAGTGAATTTTGTTCAAACAAATTCAAGGACTTATGTGTTAAACACGATATAAAATAGCATTTACAACATCCTACAGTCCACAACAAAATGGAGTAGTTGAAAGGTGGAACCACACTATTATGGAGATGGCCTGATCTATGTTAGAGAACAAGAGTGTTCCCAAGAAATTTTGGGCTAAGGCAGTTTAAATAGTAAGTTTATATGCTGAATAGGTCTCCACTCAGGCTGTGTAATGGACACCCCTGATTTTTATTTTATTTTTTGAAAGATCTGTTCGCTGATTGAAGCGTGTGCTGATGTTTTGTTTGATTTTTTTCATGTAATATTCATGGTTTACATTGCAAAGCATAAAGTAGATAGCATAATGATTGTAAATAGAAATAAACTTGCTTTCATTAAGGAAAATCACTGCATACATAACATATTTGAAACAACTCAGAAATCAGTCATTTACAAATGAATATCAGACCTAATAATAACCAGTTCAGACCTGAAATAAGGGCTCAAACAGCAACAGTCTCTCCAAACTTGCAACATCCAATACAATGAGATAGGCAGCGATCCCCTTGCAAACTCAACGCCAAAGATCAACTTCCAAACATTTCCCCTTGCATACGGAACGGCATGCGATGCTTTGGGAACATTTTTCCTTCGAGGAAAAATTTGGGATGCCTAAGAGACATGCCCCGATACTCTGCCGCCTTGCCATCTTAGAAATGTAAAGTGGGTCAAGGAAATTGGTTTTAAGGCTGGGGACACATCATCACAGAACACAAATAAATATGTGTTTCAAGCTCACAGTGTAAGAGGAAAAGGAGAGAGGAAGGCATACGTACACTATTAACCTCATCATTTGAAGGTTCAAGTCAAGTCATAGTGTTTGTGTATAGAAAACAATCATTAATGTAAACCTTATGCTACAAAAAGGTTCAGAAAATTCAATATGTTCAGGAGGTCAAAAGTGTACGTGTGCAATATAAATATCCCTGCTTAATAATAACACACGAGATAGATCAACTATGAAAAGGCAATATAAATATCCCTGCACTTACTAGTGACACACAAGAGGTGGGTCAACCATCAAAAGGCAATATAAATATCAAAATGTCCAAGCCACTTTACACTAAGAAATCAAGATGTAACTTTTTGAGCTACAAACTATCCTAAGGTTATTTTATTTTGAGTTTGTTTTTGTCAAGTTATTCCAGATTTGTTTGAAGCTTTCTAGTTTTTTTTAAAAACATTTTGAATGTTTTAATTTTAATTGTTAATTGTACTTATTGTTTTTAATCATACTGCAAGGTTTTATTGTTGTTTTTGTTTCTGATTTCATTTTTCTAAGTTTAAACACCCTAGGGAATGAAAGTCACGTTATGCCTTCCCTTATGTACAATCATGGGGCTTGCAAACATCAAGCAATTGACTCCAATAACTCAGCTAAGGGAGCCAATTCAAAGGCAAACTCTGCTAATGGTATCATACTTCCCCCTGCAGATAATTGTGTAGAGAAGACCCCCATTACCTTGGCCCTATGCTCTTTCTTCAGTTTTCTTGGATCAAAATTATATTAGGATCTCAATATCTCCAAGCAAGGTGATGGTTTCTAAGCCTAATCCAAACTCTTCAAAGACTCCCTCACTTTTTCCTATGGGCTCACTAGAATATTCCCCTCTTAGAGACTCAACCTAATTCTAGGATCCCTTACTCGAATCAGTCCACTTCTAGGGTTCTTAAAGATTTGAAAAGGTTGTGATCTTACCTCATTCGAAGCCCAAGGTTGATAAAAACTCTTCCCCTGAACAAGTTCCAACAATAGCATTTGTAGAGGATGTGGCTGAGCAAGAAGAATGACCAAAACAAGTTATCATAATTTGCAAATTTCAAAACTTTTGGCCCAATTTGGCAAAAGCTTCATGAATGGGTAATTCTTCATTGTAAGCCTTTGGTTAAAGAGGGATTCTACATCTGCCCTTATGCAAAAGGTCGGTTCCTGGTAATCTATATATCCAAATCAAATAGGGATAACCTACTCAAGGGAGGCTCATGGTTTGGGGCTAAAGCATTTTTAGCTCTGAAATTGTGGTATCCTATTTTTTATCCCCTCACAGAAACCTTGCTGATTTCTCAAATTTAAGTAAGGCTATTGAACCTCCCTCTTCAATTTTGGAATGAAGAATATCTTTCCTAAACTGAAAATACTTTCGGAAATCTTATTTCTGTTCCTAATGTGAGTCAAATGGACAGTCACTTTACCCTTGCAAGGGCACTTGTTGGTTTTCATTTATCAAAGAAGTTGCCAGCAAGGTTTGTAATCAACAACTAGATTATGAAGGGATTGCCTTCAAATGCAGATCTTGTTTTGCTTCTATACACTTGGCTGTAAAATGCCTGAGGTCTACTTAAACATCATCCTAACTCCTCAAGGCAAGCCTTGGTGGAAAGGAGTTGAGTTGCAGCATGTGGTGATCGATTCTAATTACAAGGAAGATGGTCTCTCAAAGACCTCTTTACAGAGTGCCTCTTCTACTACTTCTGATTCTTTGTCAACTTCCTTATTCAAGGTTGCTAAGTCACCTCCTCCTGTTGGATATGTGACTCCTCAAAACCTTGTGTGGTTGGGGGGGTCTTCTTCTACAAATGTCAACGTGAGTAGCTCTTTTGGAGCTCTAGAGCAGGTAATTCCTCCTAATGAAAACTCTTCAAAAACTAAAAAATGGACTGTAATGGAAAGAAAAAAGAAGATAACCCCAATGTCAATAGCCAACTCTTTGTTCTCATGTTAAGAAGTGTTAGTATGGTTTAATTTGTTTTCTTCCTCCCAAGCTCTTTCTTTGGGATTCTTTGTACAACTATCCTGTTGATATTTTGATGTTTTATATAATGGGAGTGAGCCCCCCATCCCGCCTTAACAAATCAGAAAAAAAGATATTAACATACCCTAGGGTTACATTTTCAATTCTTTTTCTTTATAACAAGAGTCCATATAGAATGGCTGTTAGTTCTAGTTCAATGGACCAAGAAACAAATAGGTTGTTCAAATTTGATCAAGCATCACCTCTATAGCAAGAGATGATTGAGAAAATTTTCAGAGGTGGGGGTTTTCTTTGGCATTACAGTCAGCACCACAATGAGTATAAGAGCTTGTATGGCCAAGTGAAATCTCACCTATGTTCTATGACCAACCAAGGAATCAGAATTTGTCAAGGTTGGTGCAATCTAAGGGGGGCCAATGAAAGATAGACTAGTAGCCTTCAAACCCACTCTCAAATTCATATGCTTGACTGAAGCAAAATAATGGTATCTACTATCTTCATTATATTAATAAAAAAATTGTTCTAGACTTGCAACAAGTTGAAAGGAAGACTAGCCCATTATCTTCATTATATTAATAAAGAATTTTGTTCTAGACCAACAACAAGTTGAAAAGAAGCCTAGCTCATACAAACTAAATCCCTCGTGCTATGACAACTATAGTTTATGACAACAAATCTCGACACCACAATGTTGCCCCAAGTCCTACACATAGATGTAATCAGCCTTCTATAGTCCCTTCCCCAAAATTATGCATATACCTCTGCTTGTAATCTAAGGGAGTCCAATGAAAGATAGACTAGTAGCCTTCAAACCCACTCTCAAATTCGTATGCTTAACTGAATGAAAGATGCCTAATCCAATTGCTTTACAAAAAAATTACTGACAAGAAACTCAACACTGAAATGCCCTAGCAATATTGATCTTAACACAGTAAAATTCATCCAGATCTAGTTTGCATAATAGATAATAGCAAAAGAAACACAGTAGTTATGAATGACTGTAGCAAAAATTAGATTAGATATTCAGTCTTAGTGGAAACGATTTGACAACAGTGTTACATGATTACACCAAATGACAACTCAGAGAATAATGGAACCTCTGCAACAGATCACGATTATGATAATTCGACCCTAGATGAGTAATTTGCACAAGTACACACTAGGATTGCTCGTAAATAATTATGGGCACCCGCACCTGAAAGGATGATCGAATTAGCTGTAGGATGCGTCCTCTAGATGGATCGCGACTGCAACTCAATTGATCTGATGTGTCCTAAGTTGGGATGGGGTGCGATTGAGTTTGTTATTTGCGCCCTTGCAGTGGCATCCAGCGCTATATGCCTAGACAGATTAGTAGCCAACCCCCTGTAGATTTGGACCTACTCGTGATTGTTGGTGTGGCGCACGGGTTGGGTGAGTGGTGCAAGACTAATGGCTCCGCCAAATACTTTCGCAACAATCACTGATTTCCTCAGTGTCTGCCAAACGATACTCCACTTGAAATGGACACTGCAAATTAGATAAAGGAAAAATGGAAGCTACAAAAGAAATTGCTAGAACAAATAGGAACTAAATGTGCCCAAGGAGATTTCGTCTCACTTGGCACTAGTTAGCTTGGGGTTTTTGTCCCTTGCAACCGTTCCATTAATTCCTCTTATCTACGATGCCAAAAACCAATCCAGTTTGAACATAAATAAAGTTCATGCATGCCTTCCCAATTGAGTCGACCAAACCCACAATGAAAGTTATTATTATAATATTGTTTTAATATTGTTTTAAATATTTTAAATTTCTTTAGTGTCAAAAAACATTGTCCTACCATAATTTGAATTTTAGACCCTGGCTGAGTCAAGGATATGACAATCCTCCCCACCTAGATGTTGCTTGCCCTCAAGCAACCTCGGATTTGGATGGTTGAAGATCTCAACTCCTTCCAATGTTGCATCTTCAGTCGGTAGATTCTTCCATTTCACCAAGTATTTTGGAATCACTTTGTTCCTCAACCTTTTTTCCCTTACATCCAGGACTCTCTTGGGCTCAAGTATCAATTGGCCTTCATCATCAAGAGGGGGCAACTCAAGTGAAGGTGTGATATGTTGCCCTAATGCCTTTTTAAGGCATGACACATGGAAAATGTTGTGGATTTTGTTGTCCTTGGGCAATTCCAATTCGTATGCAACCTCTCCAATCCTCCTTACAATTCGATAGGGTCCATAAAATGTTGGCTTCAACTTTTCTGCACCACTCCCCTTGAGGACAGGCTGCCTATATGGCTGCAATCTCAAGTAGACCATATCGCCAACCTCAAAAACTCTTTTTGTTTTGCGCCGATCGCCGGCTTTTGCCAAAATAAGTTGATAAACCTATTGTCCCTATCACTCACAATATTCTTGGGCAACCCATGAAGCTTAAATATCTCTCTAAAAAACAAATCAGCAACTTGTGGGGACTTATAATTTGAAGGAATGGCATAAAAATGAGCATACTTGGTAAGCCTATCAACCAACACATAAATACAGTCCTTACCTTGCACCTTAGCAGCCCTATAATGAAATCCATGGAGATGCTTTCCCATTTCTGATTTGGGTTGGGTAAGGGCTGCAACAACCCAGCTGGAAAGACATGCTCGGTCTTGTTTTGTTGGCATACCAAACACTCCCTAACATGCTGCAATACATCATTCTTTAGCCCCTTCCATGAAAAGCGTTGCCTTACTTGTATGTCTTGTAGAATCCCAAGTGACCAACAAGGGGGATCTCATGACATGCTCTCAAAATCTGATCTTTAACCTTAGATTTTGGCACAAGATACACACGATCTTTGTAAAGTATGAGATCTTCAACCACCTTGTATCTATCATCAACCAACTTCCCATCTGAAATGACAATAGCAAAGGAATCCTTGGCATATTCAACCATTATGGCAGCCTTTCAGTCAGTAGATATATCAAAAATAGATCAGAAATAAGGCTTCATAGAGAGTGCATCAGCCACCACATTGTTTTTTCTTTTCACATACTCAATATCAAAATCATAAGCTTGAAGTTTGCTTACCCATTTTTGTTGTCTATCATTCAAATCACACTGGTTGAGGAAGAACTTGAGGATGTTATGATCTGTCTTCACCACAAATTTCCCACATACCAAGTATTGTCTGAATTTGGCAAGAGCATGCATGATAGCTAGCATCTCCTTTTCATAAATAGAGACAACCTTTTTTGAATCCTTGAGCCTCCTACTTTCATAAGCTATAGGATGTCTATTTTGCATCAAAACTACTCCAACAGCCTCTCCTGAAGCATCACACTCAAGTACAAAAAGGAGTGAGAAATCTGGAATATCCAAAATAGGGCATCTCATTACCCTCTTTAAGCTTATCAAAAGCTTTCTGCGTTGTAGGGCTCCAAGAGAATGCTCTTTTCTTTGTCAAATTGGTCAATGGAGCTGCAAGTTGTGAAAACCCTTTCACAAACCTCCTATAATAGCTACATAAGCCCACAAATCCTCTCAACTGTGACAAGTTCCTTGGCCTAGGCCAATCCTAGATGACCTTGATCTTCTCTTCATCAACACTAACCCCTTGAGCACTAATTTTATGCCCCGAATACAAAATTCCAGTCAACCCAAACTCACATTTGGACAACTTAGCATAGAATGAATGCTGCTTAAGTATGCCAAGCACCTCATCTATGTGCTTCAAGTGATCCTCCCATGTCCCACTGTAGATCAAAATGACATAAAAAAAAACCAAAACAAATTTCCTCAACTGTAGAATGAATACCTGGTTCATACATGACTGTAAGGTAGCGGGGGCATTGGTCAACCCAAATGGCATGACCAAGAACTCATAGTGCCCATAGCGACACCTCAAAGTCGTCTTATGCACATCCTCCTCCCTCATTCTTATTTGATGATACCTTGAATGCAAGTCAATCTTAGTGTTATGTGACTTTTTCCCCAAGAGAAGAGAAATATATGAATAACCTTTGGAATTAAAAGGGAGATAGAAAATAAAGGATATTATGATCCTTTGGTTAAAATAGATTAATAAAGAATATGTATAAACACTCTTTAAAAAGGAAGAATAATTATTTATTTAAATAATTATTAAAAGGCAACCTTTTGTGAAAGGGAGTGATGGTTTGGAAACCACCCCTTAAAAGAATATATAAATCATTCATGTGAAGCATGGAGAACATTCAAGGAGAGAAGAAGAAAAGAAAAAGAGAAATTGAGAAGGTACAAAGGAGTGAAGGTTAGGATATTTGGCTGGCATTGGGGGCAATTGGAGAAGGGGCACATAGCATGTGTCCAACTCGGGGTACAGCATACACTCGAGATTTTCCTAGCTAGGGCTTTATTGTAAGGCCCTTTGAGGCAAGTAGTTTAACCGTAAGGCACTTTGAGGAAGGTTGGTGTTCTATGCAAGAACCGGTTACTCCAAGGGTGCATCCTTGTCGTGAAGAGCCTAGATTTGTAGCAATTTCCTCTAAGCGTCGAATAATAGCTTCTCAAAATATATTTACAAATAAGTATTGAAAACCATTGATCCAATAATATTGGGAATATTGTCTATGTGATTTTGATGTTAATATGATTAATATATGTAGAGGTGTTATTCCATTTATTATGTTAATTACTTAATTATCACATGTTTATAGTTACATTGATTATTCACATTTATGTTGATAACATTACGTGACTCAAATTATCTTAATTCTAATATTCCTTATATTAAATCCGTTGCTATTACTTAAATAACTATTGGAGAAAAGTAGTGTTATATTTGGTATCAGAGCCTAAAAGAACCTAAGTATTGATTAATATGTGGACATTGTAGTTATATGCAAATCATCAAGGCCATATGAGGCATTATACTATTGTTTATATACAATACATTCACATTACCATGAATTGAAAATATTTTTTATAAAGGACATTAGTAATACATAAAATATATAAGAGATCAATTCAAAAGTTCTATTGCAAGTCCTCTCAGAAAAAGCATTTGAATATTAGATTATACTCCCCGTGAAGATGCCACTAATCCATTATGTTTTCGCTTCCAAAATGTTTATCAACTAGAATTCAAATTACAATCATGTATTCCATGCAAAATTTATAAAATGAGATTCTAGAAAGTAGACATCTCCCTTATTCTACCATATACGTTTTCCTACTACATAAATGAATCCCTTTGTTACTTTCCTTACTTTGGGAGGAGACCAATTTAGTGCTCACTTGACATCATTCAATATAAAAGGATTTGAGGCATAACTAGCTATATGAACAGTCGTGTCCCACTTTTTTTAGACCTCATTAAGAGTTTGAAGGAAGTTTCTTTTGTCTCTTTAATTGATTCAATTCTCTTCTGAAGAATGTAGGATAACACCAATATATTCCTTGCTGGCATAATTATGTTAAGTAATTACAACAAGGGTGATGTCAGAACTTCTCATATTCCATGGTGTGAGGACAATAAATATTCAATGAAATAAGAAAGAGAATGCATGACCTAAGAAGCAAACATGCGACGAGTGACTTTCTACTCCCAAGCTTACTACTGGCAATTTCATAGGTGTAGATTAAACACCAATAGCATTATATTAGGATCTCTTGTTGAAGATATTGTTGTTTAAGATACTTAATAATGTCAAATACCTTGATTTGAAAGAGATCACAGTTTATAGTGCATAATTGCACTTTGTTGTAACACAACCAAATTTCGTCATAGAGATCTTTTTTCTACTGATAAAACATATCACCCAAACTTGTTTAGTTGTTTTAACATAGATATATGACACATGCACAAGTTCTAGAATCTAAAATGAGTATTTGATTGATGTAAAGTTTTAATGGAGAGATAGAATGATTGTCGATGAAATTCCAAGTAGTAACAACTAATTTATTCACAGATATTGAAATGATTACTGTCAAAGTTTTCTTATATAAGGAATTTCTTAATTATCAGCTTTCCCAATTCTATTAGTTATTGACAAGAGAGAGAGAGAGAGAGAGTACAGTAATTATAGTTAATGTTTACAAGGTTGTCAATACAACTTGAGAGAGTGATCAGGTATTTTGAGTTCCTAGTGCAATAAGATAACTTGGAAAAAATAAATAAATAAATTGATCGATAGTATGAAGCATGAGTTATCTCAAATTGTGGAGATAGATTGAGTTCATTGATACTTACAATTTACAGTAAGTAATCTTATAGGTCAGAGCATGGTTTACTCTTACCTGGCATAGATAGATTTCACATAGCCGGTGGGCATTGACAAAAATGGATTAGGGATTCTCAATCATATGGTACCTTAGATTAATGGATTGTAGGAGTCAGCTACTTGAATCAAATATAGTTTTAGGGTAGAGGTATTTTAGAGGGGAATTTGCATTGTTTGAGACCCGCAATCATCAACATGAGGTACCACACAAATTGGGAGATGGTGCCACAAAGATGATACAACTAATCCTAGTGTGATTTTATACTACAAAAGCATTAGTAATGGAATTATAGTTAAATGAAAGGCATTGGTCATTATCAAAGAGAAATAAAAGGGTGCAGGGCCATTTTCTAATGTTATTGCTAAGCAATGGGTGACTACAAGAACGTGTTCATGCACAACAAAAAAGTCGCAACACAAGCGCAAACCAAGGCCCAAAACTGAGCAATAGTGTTGCAACTAAAACTGGTATATGCATCCTTATTACAATAACACTCCAAGGCTCTATTTATTGTTATAGAATAATGATTGATTGTGTTTATTGTGTCGTAAAGAAGTCATTTAGGTGTCATCACTTGAACGACAAAATGAAAAAATCCCTTGCCAATATTTTAGGAATTTTTCATAAAAATGATAAGCTATTAAGTATCAACGTTTAATATTCATAGTACTATGTAAGTTTCACACAATTGTGCCCTTTAGGTCAAATGGATGAGAGTCATGTAGACTCCCATGCTGGAAATTCCAATGTATTATGCTAAAAATGATAGACAAACTAACCCTTATGTTCCCTCAAGAGTTGCAATGAATAGCTAATACACCAACTTGAAACTCATGCAAACTGTCTACTATGTTATGCATCACTAACCTCATCATAGCAATCGATTTCACAAATTTATAACATCAAACTCTTGATTTCATTTTGACATCCTCTTCTCATGTGTCAACCTAAATTAAATATCATTTTCCCTCTAAAATTTTGTTATACCCTTCAACCATAAAAGATATCATTTAATGCATCTATTTTTGAACAATTTACTTATTATGACCTTAAGGTATACCTACGATGTTTATATGGATTAAGGTTCCAATCAACATTAGTTGAATCATTGCATAACATTGTCTTGTCAACCACAAACTTGAGTTAGGATATAACTTATTTTCAACTATGAGATTATGTAAAATAATCCATTTAATGAACCTAAATTATTATTTTTATGCAATAATATGGTGTGTGGCCCCATAGGCATCGCATGACACAATCCAATATAAAGTAGGCTTGGTAGTGTTACTTATATATTTTAATGAGCTTGAGAATATCTTGATGAAGCTCTAGAAATATCAATTTATATGTCATAAGATCTCAAATAAACTTGAGAATAGATCAATCTTCTATTTAGCTAGCATCCTCTTATACAAGGAAGTTGTCTTCATGATTGAGATAGTATACTATCAACTAAATTTTGCTTGACTTTTTATCTATTTTGAGAAGATAGTTTTACCATGCTTGATATGTCTATTTAAAAGTGACAATATGATTTCATACATATATCTATTTTACTAACATTGTGGGCCCATATAACCCACAAGTCCTTGGATTCACATTTTAAATTTAGGGAAATGACATTATGTTTTGAAGGAATTGTAGATAATAACATATTATAGGATATAAACCCATAGGAGCAAGCTATTTCTACATCTTAAAATATTGTGTTGTTTAAATGCATTGGTTGGAATGAAATAGTGCTTCTTAGGATGAGACATGGGGACATGTTGAATTTTTATAGGGGTAGAGACAACCTCCAAGAAAATTAAAATTATAAATTTATACTAATTATGTTTTTCATACACAATCTAATAATAGTATAGGTGTGCAAGCCTAGGGATAATATTTCCTCTCATTATGTACCCTTAATATTTAATTTTATGAAGAGATCCCCTATTAAAAAAATTGTGTTCCACTTTACTATTAGGTTTACAACATGTTGTCAATGTGAGGTATCCTCATTTTTTAAGTCAAAACTTCATCCAAAAACATAATTGAACAAATCTTTATCCTAGAAATAAATTGAGATAAAATCAACCTAGTTTCTAAAAGAAATATTAACATTGGTACTTATCTATGAAGTACTCTCTAGGTGGCAATAATTTAGTATTATTCTATAGCTATTGAAGATGCATTGTGAGATTGTTTGTATCATCTTTTGTTTTAATTTGTACATTCTTATTGGACTTGACCAACCCAACGACCTTGTACATTTGCCCTATTGTATAAGACTAAGATTCTATTTGAAAAGAGTGTATTCATGTAGTCCGGAATGCATGAATATCATCTTGGAATGCATGTTGAAGTTATAGATTATGCTTTTATAAGTTATGAGTGGCCACATAGTAATGGATATGCATAGTAATTATTGTGTGATCAAATTGTAAAACTTTGAAGGAGTTACATGAGTGGGTAAAATGGTAAGGTTAATATATTTTTAGTATATAGATTTTATGTAGTTAAACAATGAGTAATTACATAGTATGGGTTATGCATCTCATTCACTAGGTAAATGTTATGATAATAATTTTGTAAATTTAATGTTGAAGTTATATGTAAGTAAGGAAATTATTTACATTAAAGAAAATGGGTGACATGAGAGAAAATTGATAACATTTAAATATATGTGATTAAACATATAGAATAGCCTTAGTTTCTTCAATTATAACTTTCTTATATGTATGTATGTACAGTTTTTGTCATAACTTTGATTGACAAAAAATAATTCTCTTGAAATAATAAAAGAGAGATCTATGAATTGAAAAAAGAAAATTATGTAGATGAAAACATATATAGAAATATATGAAGAATAAATGTATTCAATATCAATTCCCTCAATTATTGATTGTGTTTTTTTTGAGTCATGATGTAGATGTATCTCATGCTACTGAGGACAACAACTAATTTACAGGGGGAGAATTGTTATGTGACTTTTTCCCCAAGAAAGGGAGATAGAAAATAAAGGATATTATGATCCTTTGGTTAAAAGAGATTAATAAAGAATATGTATAAACACTATTTAAAAATGAAGAATAATTATTTATTTAAATAATTATTAAAAGGCAACCTTTTGTGAAAGGGTGTGATGGTTTGGAAACCACCCCTTAAAAGGATATATAAATCATTCATGGGAGGCATGGAGAACATTCAAGGAGAGAAGAGAAAAAGGAAAAGAGAAATTAAGAAGGTACAAAGGAGTGAAAGTTAGGATCTTTGGCTGGCATTGGGGGCAATTGGAGGGGCACGCAGCGTGTGTCCAACTTGGGGTACAGTGTACACTCAGGATTGTCCTGGCTAGGGCTTTACTGTAAGGCCCTTTGGCTGGCATTGGGGGCAATTGGAGAAGGGGCACACAACGTTTGTCCAACTCAGGGTATAGCGTACACTTGGGATTGTCCTAGCTAGGGCTTTACCGTAAGGCCCTTTGAGACAGGTTGGTGTTTTGTGCAAGAATCGGTTCCTCCGAGGGTGCCTCCTTGCCGTGAAGAGCCTAGATTTGTAGCAATTTCCTCTAAGTGTCGGATAATAGCTTCTCAAAATATATTTACAAATAAGCATTGAAAACCATTGATCCAATAATATTGGGAATATTGTCTACATGACTTTGATGTTAATCTAATTAATCTATGTGGGGGTGTTGTTCCATTTATTATGTTAATTACTTAATTATCACATGTTTATAGTTACATTGATTATTCACATTTATGTTGATAACATTACATGACTCAAATTATCTTAATTCTAATATTCCTTATATTAAATCCATTGCTATTACTTAGATAACTACTGGAGAAAAGTAGCATTACACTCAAAGAAATATACTACTCCATAAAGTTCATCTATCAACTCATCAATCCTGGGAATGGGATAGCAACTTTTGATTGTCTTCTTATTGAGTGCTCTATAGTCAATGCACATCCTCAATGTCCCATCCTTCTTCTTGAGCAACACCACTGATGAAGCAGAAGGGCTAAAACTTGGACGTATATGCCCCATGTCAAGTAGCTCCTTAATTGTCTTCTCGATGTCCTCCTTATATGCCCGTGGATGACGGTGGGATGTAGTGATGATTGGTTTTGCCCCTTCTTCAAGCTTAATCACATGCTGGAATCCCCTCTTCAGAGGTAGACCATGAGGTATATCGTAAAAGACCTTACTCTGACTCTCCAAGATAGGCTAAATATCAACATGGAAAGTTTTCCCTTCCTTGGAAGGCCTTGTATTCGTGATCAAGCATTCAGCTGCCCATGCAACTTGATCTCTATACAAAGCCCTCTCCATACACTTGGCTAACACCACCATGGGGCCTCTATTAGAAAGGCCACGAAGGACTATCTCCTTCCCGTTAGATTTGAACTTCAGCTCCATAGTTTGGTAATTCTACGTGTGTCACCTATGGCAATCACATAGAAGCCATCCCTCATCTTATGACCGCCAAGTGTCAAAATTCAACTGTTGAATCCTTTGTTTGTAGGGTAGAGCATAGCCATCAGCCACTGTGATATTAAATCCTTCAAAGTCTTTAGTCTTCAATCCCAACTTAGCCACCAACCTCTCATCAATAAAATTGTGGGTAGCCCCACTATCAATCAAAACAATCACTTGTTGCCCCTATAAGACTCTCTTGACTCAAAATGAATGACACCTTGGTGCCCCTAATAGTGCTACAAGAGTTCCCTGTGGATGCCCACCCTATTAGATTCGTGTTGATCTTCAATCACCGCTAACTCTGGATCAGCAACTTCATCGTCAGAGTCCTCATCCGAAACTACCTCAATGTATTGTATATGGCCCTTCCCCAAACAACGATGCCCTGGTTGCCATGGCTCCCTACAATCGAAACATAACTTCTTCCTTCGGAGTTCATTCTTGGATATGTCTAATTGGTTGGGTTTGGGTGGAATCGTCCTTGGAGGAGGGATGTCTCTTTGAGGAAACTTCTTGGTCACAATGGAAGGTGCCTTGTTGGAGTATGATCTGCCCTTAGTTGTTGAATCTTCCATGTTCAAAGCTCTCCAAATGGCATCTTATAGTGAGCTAGGATCAAAAGCCTTCATCAATCCTTTGAGGGGTTTGGATAGGCCTTCAACAAAAAAGACTACGAGTCTTCTTTCAATCACATCTAAAACCATCACTGCTAGTCTCTCAAACACAGCAACATAATTCTCCACTTTACCCTCTTGCCTCAGCTGTGCTAATTCCCAAAAATGGATTTTTGGATCTTTCCTATCAAATCTCTTTGTCAATCTCTGATTGAAATCTTCCAGTGTTTTTGATGGAGTCATGCCCTTGTGTCACCATGCGGTGATACCACCATTCATGGGCCAAACCCTCAAGATGCAAGGTGGTAAATTTGATGGCTTCCTCTTCATACATGGGATTCAAGGAGAAATATGTGTCTAATTTCTGCAACCAAGCCCTTGTTGAGGAACTCCCACGTCCATCAAAAACGGGAATGATGATCTTACCCAAGTGATGTTGGATGTCTTTCCTATCTTCATACCTTCTCCTCTAATGCCCCTTCCTTGTTTTCATATTGTGAAACTCTATGAAAGTCATATCTCTGCGAATGGCGGCACTTAGAGCATGGTATTCGTTGTGTAGTCTAGCAATATCATCCTCTTGTTCAGGTGGTACTTCTGATTCATTTTTTGCCTCTTTGTCCAAGAATTTAGCTTTGAAAATCTTTGCAAAGGAAGTTGGTTTCACCACGCCTAAACTACTTTCTCTCAGCTCCATTTGGCATAGCCCAACCAGCACCCATTTGCTGGTTCAAACCTCTCAACAATTGGATCATTTCCACCATGGCTTCCCTGATGTTGGATTGGAATTCTTTGGATTCCCTGACATACTATTGTCCTTGTCTTCATTGTCACCCATGGTAGCCTTCTCTTCCTTGAGATGGTACCTTAGATCCTTGTTGCTCATGAAAGGGTACACAGGCTGGCAAGATGCCAAGCTCTGATACCACTAAAAGATGCCTGATCCAATTGCTTTATAGAAAAATTACTGACAAGAAACTAAACACTGAAATGCCAAAAGAATATTGATCTTAACACAGTAAAATTCATCCAAATCTTAGTTTGCACAACAGATAATAGTAGATGAAACACAATAGTTATGAATGACTGTAGCAAAACATAGATTAGATATTCAGTCTTAGTGGAAACGATTTGACAACAGTGGTATATGATTACACCATACGACAACTCAAAGAATAATAAAACCTTCGCAGCAAATCATGATTAAGATGATTCAACCCCAAATGAGTGGTTTGCACGAATACACACTGGGCTTGCTTGTAAATAATTGTGGACACCCGCACCTAAAAGGATGATCGAATTAGTCGTATGATCGTCGTCCAAATGAATCGTGATTGCAAATCAATTGATCTGATGCATCCTAAGTCAAGATGGGGTGCAATTGAGTTTGTTGTTGGCGCCCAACGCTATACGCTTGAACAGATTAGTAGCCAACCCCTTGTAGGTTTGGACCTACTCACAATTGTTGGTGTGTGGTGCACGGGCTAGGTAAGTGGCGCGAGCCTGACGGCTCCACCACATACTTTCGCAACAATCGCCAATTTCCTCAGTGTCTTCCAAACAATACTCCACCTAAAACGGACACTATAGATTAGATAAAGCAAAATGGAAGCTACAAAAGAAATTGCTAGGACGGATAGGAACTAAAGGTGCCCAAGGAGATTTTCGTCTCACCTAGCACTGGTTAGCTTGGGGTTTTTGTCCCTTGCAACCGTTCCATTAATTCCTCTTATCCGTGATGCCAAAAACCAATCCAAATTTGAACATAAATATAGCTCATGCACGCCTTCCCAATTGGGTCAACCAAACCCACAATGAAAATTATTATTATAATATTATTTTAAATATTTTAAAGTTCCTCTCACCATAATTTGAATCTTAGGCCATGGCTGAGTTGGGGACATGACACAAAAGCAAAATAATGGTATCTTCATTATATTAATAAAAATTTCTGTTTGAGACTTGCAACAAGTTGAAAGGTAGCCTAGCTCATTATCTTCATTATATTAATAAAATTTTATGTTCTAGACTTACAACAAGTTGAAATGAAGCCTAGCTCATTACACACTAAATCCCTCGTGATATGCCAACCATACCTTATGAAAACAAATCTCAAAGGTGAAAAGGTGAAAAGTGGCGCCCAAATGGGGTCGGCCAAGTTGGAGTAATACTGTAATAAGGATTGATTGCTATATATAGAAGCTCATTTGAAGGTTTTGAAATCATCGTGGATTATTCTTCTTTTCTGATCAGAAACTATTACAGCCATTCCAAGGATGAAAACCCTTGTGAATAGTAGAGTTGTATGAAAACCTAGCTCTTCAATGGATGACTTCATGACGGAGGTTCACTTGCGCTTCAATAGAGTTTTGTGTTGATTTTCTTGCTCAAATTTTCACATCAGCCTAGGCGACTTGAGGAAGGCAAATTTGGTTGCTTGATATTGCTGGTTACACTCATGCTTGATGTTAGATGTATTCGTCATATTCCTTGAGGCATTTGGATGAGTTTATATTACCATACATGCTTATTTCACTTCAAAAAATTTATATCAGCACCTAGGGGTTTTAGCAGAAATTAGGTCAAAGATTTGTGTTTCAAAAATCAAAAAAATTGCATATATCCTAGTTGGGTTATTTCAGTGGTATCAGAGCCTTGATCCTGCCAGTTTGTGGTGTTAGCAATTGCATATCAAATTTCAGCAGTTGGTTAATGTGTCTTCTACATTTGGAACTATGGATGCAACTATGTTTCATGGATATATTTGTACCAAATTTAATGAATATCACTCTCTTCCTAAAAAAAAATCGAGATGTTCTCACATTCAATCAATTTTTGGGTGGATTAGAAGAAAATGAAGAAACTTTGAGAAGAACGAAAGTTGCAAAAAGGAGGGAAGAAGCATTTGTTTGTGACTTGCAACCAACAAGTAATTATGAGGACAAAAATCAATCAACATGAAGCCCTAAAGAAGACATGTCCAAAAGTTCACTTCGGCTCTATGAGGACAAGGACAAAAGAGATTCACCTATTGAAGCTACAAATGAAGAGCACATGAAGATTGAAAAAGATACCGCCATGGTGGTTGTCAAACCAGCCATGTTAGATCAGCTACATGAAGGTATGGGTTCTTGTAATGTTTCATGATTTGAGCCTAGCATTGTGTCATCACCTTTACATCATTTTGGCAAGGAAACAAATTGTGGTTTGGTTGTCCTTAAATCGGATGTTGCTCATACATATGTGAGCAATTCAGAAATTTCAGTATGTAGTGAACAAAGTGAATTGAATAAGATTGATTTGACATTGCAAGATCTTAAGGATCCCTTGGCTGTTAAGAAGGTTATAACTGTACATACACTTTCTAGATCAGCCCTTGAGGAAAAGCATGATGTAGAAGATTCTCCTCACTACTTTGATGGTGACCCTTTGATTGAGCATGATGATAACCTAGTTTCCCCAAATGGATGTAATGAAGGGGCCATGAAGGAAGCTGATTTGGAGGTGCACATTTATGAAGAACAAACAGAAATTTTGCATGGAGGTGTTGGGTCTCATAAGTCACATCACTTGGAAGGGTAATTGAAGGTGAACGAAAGTAAGATTGTGGTAGCCCTAACTCATTTTGATCATGTTCATAAGATGATGGAAGGTTTGTGTTAGAAGGCTCTAGGGAAGCATGAAGGTCTTGAAGGAGGTATATCTCTTTATGACTTGCACGAACTCAAGGGGGCTTTGGTGGTAGTAAAGTCAAACTACCTACTCTTACTTGCTGACAAAGATCATCTCCTCACACTTGGTGAGATATACTCGGATGCTTTGAGAAGAAAGGAAGAGGAGGAGGACAAGCTCACTCTTGAGCTTGAGGATGCAGTGGATTCTTTGAGGGGCACTCGAAGGGCTCTCCAAGAATCAAAAGATCATGATGATAAGCTTTGTTGGAAGATGAGAAAGGGTGGAGACATGGAGGAAGAACATAGAGGATCCCATGAGGAAGTCATAAAGATAAAGCAGATCTATACACATGAAGATTTAGTTTACAGCCATAGGACAGAAATTATGGCACATGACACACTTGATTTTCCATTGAAGACATCCCTTTGACCTGCACTAATGAATGAGCACCCATTCATGGAAGGAGAGATGATTGAGATTGAGGAAGACATCACACTAAAGCATGAGGTAAGGACTGATTTTCTGATGTATGACAGCAGTCCCTTATGTTCAAATTATCATGTTATGACAGCCAAGAGGATCAGCCTTAAGGCTTATGATTTTCATTGAGAAACTTATATTGGAACAGCACTTGCTGGAGAACATGCAACAATGAGGAAAGAGAACTTTGAGGTGATCAAAGGCACTAGAAGGAGGTATGATGAAAGTTCTGATTTTCTGTTTTATGATAGAAGTCATATTTCTATGTATAACAATGAGATAGCAGCAATGTCACATGAGGGGAATGGTGTTGAGGGATCTCCCAATGTTGGCACTCAAGATGTGAGTGTCAAATACAAGGAATGTATTGTGGATTCTAGGCACAAAGGTTCTGATTTTGCATACCATACTATGGAAGATGTGAAGAAGACATGACATGTGATGGATGGTTGCAAAGGGCTAGGAGAGCAAAGATGTTGACTGCCCTGCTTTCGGGACTTATGGCACACATCATGGATGCAAATTCGAATGAAGATATTATGGAAAGGTATGATAACTGTTCTGATTTTTTTATTTGGAACAATAGTCTTTGGGTTTTGCATAATCTTGAGTTGGCTGCTCCTACTCATGAGGATGATAGTAAAAAGACTTCTATTGTTGGCACTCATTTGGGAGACAAACATGAAGTCTTATTTGTTGACACAAGAGGACCAAGTTAGTACGACATGTCATGAGAGAGGCAAAGAAGATTCAAAGTATGTGGCATATGAGGAATTAGCCTTGTATGGTGGACAAGCAAGTGGAGCAATCAGATTTGAGGTATGATTCAGAATTCTTTGTTTGTTCATGTAGCTTGCTCTATGAGGATTTGGTGTCACCTTTTTTGGAGAGCCATTTGAAGGCTCACATCATAGACTTGGATGGCATTATGGAGCATACACTTTGTGGATCAGCCACTAGTATTATGCCTTCATATGTAGATGGACATATGGGTAATGCAGATTTGGTTTGGTCTTTGATCATTCATGAAGCACATGAAGAGTTTGCTTGTGATGAGTCTCATTATGTTGACGACTATGTAGCTGCTCTATTTCAGGAATTTGTGATGCATGCCATGGAGACACTTGTCTTTATTGGGCATACTTGGGAGGTGAAGCTGCACTTTGACACAAGGTATGGAGATATTGCTATAACGTTTGGTTTTGAGTTGCTGATGCTTGTGTTCCAGCTGGACTGTGTCATAGGGATTGCAAGAAAGCATGAAGATCTTGGCCTTCCTGCCCTAGTTCATGAGGATCCACTCCATTCTCAGCTAAGAAAAGACTGTTTCAACTTATTGCACATAGAAATCCTGCAGGCTACTTGGAGGACAGCAGTTGTTTGGGTGCTTTGGAGAGGTTTGGATCATCTCTTCATCATGGGGGGATGGTGTATGGACGATGCTCTATCATCATATGAAATTGGTAATGATATCTGCACTCACTTGGCTCTGATCTTCTGTAATGTCCCTAATAGGAATTATACTAATTTTACCCTGATTTATCGATTTCCCAAGCAACAATGGATTTAGAAGGTACCTTGGCTTGATTTAATCCCTGCAACAAGTTAAAGACCAATTACAATAATAACTCAACAAGCAGAATATCATGATTAAACATTAGTAAATCCATAGTAAATTTGTTAATCCAGTTATTACCTTACCCTAGGGATGCTCAACCATGGGAGAACATGGAAGAGAGTGACTCAATGGGGTGTCTTAGCCTCTCTAGGCCCAAAGACGGATATACCATCCTCCTTGGCCTTATGTGGCCCATGCCATTCATATGAGGTGGCCTACCTAGTAAGAATTCTAATTTATCTGTTATTCCCTCTTCTTGCCATCCTTTTCCATTTCCTCATGATTGGTCTCCTTATATTGTTATACCATGATAGGGGAGTGAGGTTACCAAAGGGCGCCCTAGTAGCCCAACTCTCCTAGTCCCAAAGGCAGTACCCTTTGTACTAAAAGGCAGTACCCCTTTGGGAGAACATGGAAGAGAGTGACTCAATGGGGTGTCTTAGCCTCTCTAGGCCCAAAGACGGATATACCATCCTCCTTGGCCTTATGTGGCCTATGCCATTCATATGAGGTGGCCTACCTAGTAAGAATTCTAATTTATCTGTTATTCCCTCTTCTTGCCATCCTTTTCCATTTCCTCATGATTGGTCTCCTTATATTGTTATACCATGATAGGGGAGTGAGGTTACCAAAGGGCACCTTGGTAGCCCAACTCTCCTAGGCCCAAAGGCAGTAAGTACCCTTTGTACTAAAAGGAAGTACCCCTTTGGCCCATGTGGGCTCATCTTGTCCCCCCCACGGTGACGTACCTAGAAGAGGGCCCCGTCACCATACCCCTTTTGTCATTCTCCCTTTTCCCATCACGGTGAAGATATGTGCATAATAAACTAATCAAATTCATATCACAAGTATATTATTTCACATTTGAGATTTGTGTTTGTTGGCTGATCTGCTTTTGAATGCTTATCCTTATCAGACTCAATTCTCTCATTTCAATTGCTTTTGTTAGAACATATTGCTTAGAGAGAAACAAATAGATTAGATCCAATAAATAATTTATAATTATGAATAAAGATTAATAATTGTTGAAAGCATCATTATTGCATAATCGAATGTATATATATATAGGTATATTTATGTTTAAACTTACTTCCCTTATTGATCGGTCATTTGTCCTCATATATCTCTTCTCTCCCTTGTATTTCTTCTTCCAAGTCTGATTATATCATATTGATGTATTTACTATCATACTCAGAAATTACTCTTATCTCTCCTTATTCACTCTTCATATATCTATGCTTTAAATCTCTATATTCCCTCCTAATACTCTGCAGTGTTCATTGTCTGAGTAATAAATATAATTCTGAAGATGATCAAGGGTTTTATATTTAGAAGATACTACTTCCTTTCTTTCTACCAATCTGCTCATATATTCCCTTTGAAAAATCTGCCGATCGGCTCCTTAAGAGCACACCCATTCAGATTTTAATTAAATGTATTTGCAATCTTCTTCGATGCCTTCTGAGTTGAAGATGTCTCCCTTTAATACCCACGTATGGCTAAGAGACATGGTCTTCCAATGCATCTACTTGTCAAGGGTCGTGTCGCTTGATTAAATGTTAATCGCTATCCCTTAACTTATGCTCTTCTAAATTATGTTTGACTTTAGGGAATCGATGCTATTTATTGGAAATAATAAACATTATCAAATCGCTGCCTTTTTTCTATCTATGCTTTATAATAAAACAGGCCTCTTTAAAATATGTATTCGCTATTTGTCCTAACTCCTGCCCTTTTTATGGAATTGCCGCCTTCATTATTATTATCTTGAAGGCTGCTTTCAATATTTATGTTTATATATTTCTATTAATATATGTTTGTCATTTTACTATTATATTTATAAATTTAATTTATTGTTAATATATCTATATATTATTATATTATAATAATTGTAATTACAATAATATCAAACTATTAATATTTTGTTTTATATATATATATATATATATCAAAAATTAGGGTGATAATTCCCAAAGTTTTTTTTTTTTTAAATTCCCAATTTCCATGTTTTCATTGGACAATCCGAGATTTGGGCCATGGTGTATCTTACCTGGCATATTGGCCACGTTGTCCTTTTAAGGGCCTTTTGAAGCCTACCACCTTTCCACAGAGTTTGTGCCACTCAAAGACATGTGTATCTCCACACGAGCCATCGTTCATTTCAGTATTGATGGCATTAACTCCTCCTCAGTTATCGTGGGTTTAGCTTGCTGTGGCATAATTTTGCATTATGTGTGACAGTACTCCATTACCTTCGAAGGATTCTGCCTCGATTTCTTATGATTTCTTATGATTTCACACATCAAGCCTTAATTAAATTCGTTCTAATGGGAAAACGGAAGAATAGTTTAGAATTTGCGATCTCCATGGAGACTCTGATACTATTAACTTGTGATCGAAGTCAGTTGTCTTCTTTAGGACGAATAACAGACCAAAGAATGAAGCTTGGTTTAGTTGAACGTGGGTTAATGATAATGAAATCCATTCAGCTTATTTTGGGCAAGAAATTTATGGTTTCCGAGGAGCGACATCGAGTTAATAGCGAGACATAACCGCTCGCTTTGTTGCTTCACTTTTGGATCTGCAAGTGCCAAAGGATGTCGTGGGGCAGTTAGCACGCAAGTTATTCTATCCTCGCTTGGAAATTTGGATGTGGTTCTTAATGCTGCAAAGTTGGGAGTTGGTATCCCGCGTCCACGAGATCTTCACCTTCCAGTTCGGGTTTCGCGCTATTATTCCTTCCTACTGGATATCAAGGACGCAGAGCTCCTAGTACATCATGGACATACCTTGGTTGCTTACCGATTCCTACGTAGGCTTTATCAATTCGAACCGGTAGACGATTTCGATTGGCTTGAGGAGTTTGAACTTTTAGAAGAGTAAAAGCGTGTTTGCACCATTTTGACTCTCACCCAGATAAGATATGTCAAGGGTTTCTCTGTGGGTTGGGGTTGAATATGATATAAGAAGGGTAAAAGATATTGTTGGATATGATAATGACGTCAACAATAAATGATTATAATGTGCCTTTGTACAGTTAGGGCTAAGCTTGTCTTTAACCTTTGTACTGAAAAAGACATAACTCTATGGTAAAGACTTTATTAATATAAAGACATATTATACTATGCTTTTAGATCATATGGCTTTTCTCTTTTCTTGTGGATTATGAATTAAGTAGGTGAATATATCAATAAAAGATTTAGCCTAAGTAGTTTCGGTATGTGCGATGTTTGCATTGTTCTGCAGAATGTTAATGTGAATCCTGCACAGGTTAAAGAGATTCCGCTTGTTTATCTAAAATGGCATTTTGGCTTGACCTAAGTGGTTTCAGAGTATACTTAGTTTGCATTTGTACTACAGAATGTTAGTGTAAACCATGCTTTGGATATTAGGGTTCCGCCTATTTGTTAAAATTGGCATTTCGGTCTCAAGAGGCCCTTCAAATGCTATGGTTAAAATTAAATTATTTTGGGTCGATTTTCATAAGGTTCATGGTTCCTATAGCCTTAATTATTTTGTCAGTTGCTTGGCATCTTATGTTACAATTGTGCCTTTTGGCCATTATGATTGGGTTGTGCTTATGATTAATCTATCTTGGTCGTTTTCCTGAATCGTTTGCTTCTCCTGGGGTAAGCAATTCACGAACCTTGGCGCTTGTGCATCGTTTAAGCTTCCAGACCCCTTCTTTAACTTTGCAAGATGGGTCATTTCTTTACCATTTTTCTTATTGCTACAGTCTTACTGGAGAGCCCAATTCTGGAGACTCCAATTTTGCTTACTTGTACCAGGACTCAGGCAGCATTCCTTGGGCCTATTTCAAACCATCATTTGAAAGGCTTGTTACAGAACCCCGACTCCCTAACCCTTAAGGCTATTAAAATGGTGTTAGGGAAGAGGTTTATTGCCACCAACGAGAGATACCGAGTGAACTCAGATATTACTTCATGTTTTGTAGCTTCTTTACTTAATCTTCATGGAAACAAGGAGATCATTTATCACTTGATCCAGCATGTTTTTAAACCCGAGTTCCTTCAAGGTTTGTGCGCGGTTGTGGACGTTGCACAATTGGGTGAGGGGATTCCTCGCCCGCAGGATTTGTCGTTCACCAATTTAAAACCCGTCACCCTACTTCTGTTTTTGGCCGATGCAAAAGATGCGAGTTATTGGGAGCATCGCCCTTGTGCTAAAAAAGCCTTTGATTTTCTTAAGCGCTTACACTAGTTGATACCTATTCAAGATTTTGCGTGGATTGCACTCTTCATTGCTTGTGAGGCATAAGATCACCGATTATTTTGAATATTGGGAACATATGTAAATACCTATCAAGTTTTCATGTAACTCTGAAAGTTTAACTTAGGTTTGCCATACAGACTTCATGTAAGCAATTTGAGACTTTTTATAATCTAAAATTAAGGGATTGTTCATAACATCTTGAGGCTTTTCTTGCGCCAATTATAATGATAATTCCATGCCCCTTACTTTCCATTTCCCTTTTTCAAGAATGAGTTGAGTTGGATGAGTTGTTAAAAATGTGTTTCTTTCTACTTAAATGTGTTGTTGTGAGGTTTATTTTTTTAATATTGGTGAATAATGTCTTTAATTTCAATATGTTGTAAGGGTCGCTACTGTCCTGGCTGGGCCTTTGATATTCTTATGTTGTTGCAGAGCTCGTTAGGTGCAAGGTTGATTGCCCAGTTAACTAATAATGTTGTGATAGCTTGGTTAAATGATTGGATTCTTGGTGCTTCAGTGTGTATGTTCATAATTGTTTAATATTCCACAATGTATTCATACCAGTTCGGGTTCAAAGATGCGTACCTGCCTTATATTGCAAGCCTTTTGAGAGAGAAGATCTTACCTCAAGCTAGGCCTCTTTACCTTCCTTGACAGCTGTGATGATGGTTTAGCCTCCAAGTTTGCTTTCCTTCTGAATTAATTCACCTAAGTCTTGCCATGCCTCCTCACTTGTTGTGGTTAAATAGGTCTTCGATTGATTAATCCCGTGGTTTGCTAGTTTATTTGCCACCCTGTTTGCTTCCCTGTAAACATGGCTCACTAACACGACCTGCAATTCTTCCATGAGTTCTTTAACCTTGTTGACTTTTGATTGGAGCTGCCAAACTCTAATTTGGCCTTTAGTAATCACACTCACACACACTGTTGAGTCACTTTCACTCTCAATTGAGCTTAGTCCCTTCTCTTTGCATAGTAGCATACCTTGTAGGACCCCTTGTATTTCTGCTTCATTATTTGTTGAAGGAGGGAGTTTTATTGATCTGGCTGTGATAAGTGCACCCTTTTCATCTCGGATAATGCACCCAGCTCCAGCCAATCCTAGATTCCCTTGAGAAGCACCATCAATATTTAATTTGAATCTTCCTAGTGTAGGGGGACACCATTTAGCTTTGTCCCTTCTTGTCTTTGGGTTAGGGGCCAATTGAAATGCTACTGGGATTTGTCAGGTCCTCCCACATCTTCATTAAGCTTTCATCCCCGCCTATGAATTTCGTTTTCCTTTGTAGTTTGACGCAAGCATTGAGCCATTCTGATATACTCCTCTCGATAGCCTGTGTGATTTCCTCAACCTTCCTAGCCCTATCTTGGAAGATTCTTTTATTTCGCTCTTTCCATATATTCCATATCAGAATTGAGGGTGCAATTTGCCATATTTTCCCCCACAGAGAATTGTTTTTCAAATTGGGCTAGCTAATGAGTAGGTCTTTTAGTTTATTTTGCCTTGGGGCCATCCATCTAAGTTTATATTGCAACCAATCCCAGCAGTGTGTTGCGAAAGGGCAGTTAAGGAGTAGGTGGTCCAAGTCGTCTTCATTCTCATGACACAAAACACATTTGCTAGGACCTTCAAAGCCTATTGCTTTCAATCTTTCCCCGGTTAGTATTCTTCCATGCAAGGCTGTCCAAGTGAAGGCCCCCACTTTTGGAAGTACCCCTTTACCCCAACACAACTTTCTGGGCCAATCACCCTTCTCTTGCCTATCTTGGATTTGGTAGCCCAATTTCACTCAGTATTTGCCTGATTTTGCCCCACACCAAATTATCTTATCCTCACCTTCCTTTCTTTTAATATTTCTTCTAGTTTCTTCTTTGCTTCCTCATCCAGGGGGAGTTCAGCTCGGATTTTCCATTGGCAGCCCCCATTTGCATCTTGCTTGATATAGGCATGTACTTCTCTGTTGTATCTATTTTCAAAGAGATGGATGTATGGCGCCAATTCTAGCTATTCCTTTAATGGTTTATATCCACCCCACGAATCCTTCCAAAAGTCTACCCTCCCTCCATCATTGATTTGCCAAGTGATATGGTCAGTTATTACATGTCTTGAGTTTTGCATGAAGTTCTAGATGTGAGAGCAATTTCTTGCATTGGCTATAGTCAAAATTCTTTCAGGTTCCGGCCCATCCAAATACTTCTTTTGCATTATTGTGCACCATAAAAGTGATGGGTTGTGATACATTTTCCATACTAATTTCGCTCCTAGGGCTGCATTATGTAATCTTAGGTTTCTTATGCTAGCACCTCCCTTCTCCTGAGGTCTACATACTTTGTCTCAATGAATTAGTAGAATTTTATGTTGTTCGTTTGAGCCCTCCCATAGAAAATGTTTGAGTATGCTTTCTAATCCGGTTAAGGCTTTAGATGTTAACTGCATGCATGACATAGAATATATAGGGATTGCTGACAATACTGCTTTGATCATTGTTAACCTCCCTGCTAATGTGAGCCATTTGCCCCTCCAACTTAGAGCTTTGTTATTACATCTTTCTTTTACTTCTTCCCAAAAACTAGTCTGGCACATGCATTTGAATAAAGGCACACCCAGGTACTTGCAGGGCAGTGTCTCCACTGAGTACCCCAATATTTTTGCAATCTGTTTTGTAGGGGTTCATTTGTGTGAAAGAAGTATATCTTTCATTTTTCCATGTTTATTTGCTGTCCTGAGATTTCAATATATTATTGCAAACAATCTCTTATATTTGTTGCTTCTTGGATGGTAACTTCACCATATAACAACATACCATCCACAAACTGTTAGTGGGTAATGTCTTCTACCCCTTGTGCCACCTACACACATTTCCATAGACCTTGTTCTTGTTTAGAAGCAATGTGCCTACCCAGGGCTTCTGCCAAAATAACAAATAAAAAGGGGGAAATTGGGTCTCCTTGCCTTATCCCATTAGAGCTTTGGAAGAACCCACATGGAGCATTGTTCACTAATATCGAATATATTGTTGAGGCAATGCACTAAAAGATCATTTGTAGCCATGCTTTATCAAACCCAAACTTTTCCATGATTCATAAATAGTCTCCACCTCACCTTATCGCGTATGCTTTGCTTATGTCCAATTTTATCATCATGCTTTGCTTCCTTTCCTTGTTTATTGTGTGAACGGCTTCATTGGCTAGAATGATGCTATCTACAATATCCCTTCCTAGAGCGAAGCCACTTTAGTTTGGTGATATGATCTTTCCTAGTACTTTTTTGAGCCTATTTGCTAGAGCTTTGGACAGTATTTTTATGGATATTATTGCATAGTGAAATGGGACGATAGTCCCGAAGGTCTCACATACTTCCGCCTTTTGTGTGAAGAAGTATATCTTTGATTTTTCCATGTTTATTTGCTGTTCTGAGATTTCAATATATTATTGCAAACAATCTCTTATATTTGTTGCTTCTTGGATGGTAACTTCACCATATAACAACATACCATCCACAAACTGTTGGTGGGTAATGTCTTCTACCCCTTGTGCCACCTACACACATTTCCATAGACCTTGTTCTTGTTTAGAAGCAATGTGCCTACCCAGGGCTTCTGCCAAAATAACAAATAAAAAGGGGGAGATTGGGTCTCCTTGCCTTATCCCATTAGAGCTTTGGAAGAACCCACATGGAGCATTGTTCACTAATATCGAATATCTTGTTGAGGCAATGCACTGAAAGATCATTTGTAGCCATGCTTTATCAAACCCAAACTTTTCCATGATTTTGATAAATAGTCTCCACCTCACCTTATCGCGTATGCTTTGCTTATGTCCAGTTTTATCATCATGCTTTGCTTCCTTTCCTTGTTTATTGTGTGAATGGCTTCATTGGCTAGAATGATGCTATCCACAATATCCCTTCCTGGAGTAAAGCCACTTTAGTTTGGTGATATGATCTTTCCTAGTACTTTTTTTAGCCTATTTGCTAGAGCTTTGGACAGTATTTTGTAGATATTATTGCATAGTGAAATGGGACGATATTCCCCGAAGGTCTCTCATACTTCCTTCTTGGGTAGTTGGACTATCATAGTGTTGTTTAAGTCTTTTACAAATTTTTATGTTTCCTAAAATCTTCTATTAGTTCCCATATTTCATCTCCAAGAAAGTGCTAGCACTTCTGATAGAAGAAAGTTGGATACCCATCAGGTCCAAGAGCTTTGTCAGGGTGGAGTTGAAAGGCCACGACTTTTATTTCTTCTTTAGAGAAAGGTTCTGTTAGCATCTGGTTATCTTCTGGAGTAATCAATTTCGGTATATTGGCTAAGATTGTTATCATTAAGAACTTCCTTATCACCCTCTGGAGCCAAGATCTTTTTGTAGAGTACAACTGCCTCTTCCTCAATAGCATCTTGCTCCTGGATCAAAGTGCCTTCAATTGATCAAATACTTGATATCTTTTTTTGAGCTTTTTTAATGTTGGATGTGTTATGAAATAACTTTGTATTACCATCCCCTTCTATTAACCATATTTTCCTAGATTTTGCACGCCAGTATGCCTCTTCTATGGCTAGGGTCTCCTCATATTCTGCCAAGAGTGATTTCTCTTTCAGGTAATCCTCTTGGAACATACCTTCCTTGATTACTTTCTCATTTAGTGTAGATAATTCTTCTTCCAACCTTTCTTTTTCTAAGATGTTTTTGAAAACTTCCTTGTTCCAAATTTGTAGCTTTTGCTTTATGTGCTTCAATTTGCACATGAAGATGAAACTCTTGGTCCCACTATACCTAGGAGCCTCTTTCCACCATTTTTTAATTGTTTCAATCAGATCATCCCTTTTGAACCACATTTTTTCCATTTTAAAATAAGATCTTGCATGCTTGTTTTACTCTGTTAATGATATTTTAACTGGGTAGTGCTCTGAACCAACTAGTGGTAGAACTTCTACCTCCATTGATTGATCTTCTTCCATCCAGTTTTACAAGTACAGGAACCTATCTAGTTTCTCTTTTATGCAACCATCCCCATTCCTCCTATTTGACCAAGTGTAAATTCCATTTTTAATTGGTGCCTCCATGAGATTGTTATGGCGAAGGAACCCTCCAAAGGCTGCCATTGAGGGGGATGTCACCCTGTTACATCCCTACTTTTCTTCTATACGCAGTACTGTGTTGAAATCCCCACCAATTATTATTTTTTGCTTGTCTATTAGAGTGATTTGCTGACTTAATGTGTTCCATTGTTTCTCTTTTTCCATATTCCTGGTAGGCCCGTAGATATTGAAAAGGTAGAAACTTTCATTGTTTCTTGCATCCTTGATATTGCACTGCATCCAGTGAGGTTGTCTTTCCACAATGTCCACCTCGACAAGATTGCTTCTCCAAATTATGCCTAGTCCTCCAATGGTTCCAAAGGCTTTACAATATGCTTCCTCCCAACCCAGGATGTTAAAGATTTTCATATTTACCTCTTCTATCTTGGTCTCACTATTTGCCGCCTGATTAGGCGCCTTTTATTTGGGGCATTCAGGGCCCTAACATTCCATGTTGTGATCTTCATAGTTCTTCCTGTTGGGGGTGCTCTGCCCCTTTAATGTCTTGAAGTAAGTTTTTGATGCTCTTCAACCCTTTCTCATTAGCCATCTCCTTCCTGATTTTCTTCTCAACT
>VDFB02015180.1:0-15178 GCA_007258455.2 Sequoia sempervirens
GTCATGTTACCTTGTTTCAACTCCTGAAAATATGAGAGTTATTGGTTATAGTATATATGTGGCAACCATCTCTTACAAAAACTCTCTACCCTATCCTTAACTCTTTCTTGCTCAAGATTAGCAAACCTTGCCAAGATTTGGTCAAGTCTAGCCTCAACTCCAGTAGTTCCTTGTCCAACCTCTTGACTTCTTTCAGGGTTAGTTCATGTCCTCACCATCCTTATGAGATCGATTTTTACCTGAATGTTTATCCATGTTAAACTAAATTATGTTATCAACTATCTTATGGAAAACATTAAAAATGGAATTCATACACACATAAAGAATTCCACATAAGATTAAGCACATGCTCTTTTTGATAAACACATTTTTTTTTAATTTCATGGGAGTTTCAACATCCCTTCGATTGCATGGAGTGACTATTCAGATAGTCGAGTGGAGAGTATCCTTCGGATTCACTCTTTGACACATAAATTAAAGGAGTATAACCTATAGACTAAGACAATTGTTGTTCCCTATCTTTTTTTTATCCCTCATCTATTCGTACATATTCCAAGAAGGATAATAGCCTTTAGATTTATCATTTGATACATAGTTACAAGAAGCAATTTCAATATGGTGTTCATCAACAATGTAGTCTACCCTTTTAGTAGACATTTTTTCATGAGACCATTTTTTCGTCTGGTGGTGTTTGTGGTACATATCCCTTAGACTTGTTACTCAAAGAAATTACTATTACTTTGGCCAATGGAAGAAATCTATGGTCCCTAAAGATGAATTTCAGAATAACACTTCCTTTTGAGGGAATATCCCTAGAAAACAGTAATGACTCAGACTTTTCTAGTGAGGTGGTTGGTAGGTAGTTGTACATAGCCTCCATCTTCATCTTTCTCTTCACATCATTGATATAAGAGAGTGCATGACTTAAGGTTTCGATGTCACTCAACTAGATGGAATTTTCGTAGTTAGTTTCCTTGATTGTTCTAACAATAGCTTACCTTTCCTTCTTAGCCTTAAGGTAGCGCTCATTTTTTATTACTGACTTTCGAGCCATTAATCTGAGACGCACCATCCAGGCACAAGAATTCACAACCTTAGATAACATTAGATAGAAAGAATGATGAGCTCATAGGTTCAATAGCTAAATCTAGTAGCTCCCATACCACATGTAACATACTAACCCTTCAATGAAGTATAAATTTCTAAGGTTTCACCTTTTCGAGTAAATAAACTATGTAAAAAACCATTGCAATAAAAAGTTTTATTTTCTTTATTGAGAATATACGATCAAAGATTCATTACATTATACAACTAGGATTCCATTTAATTACAATAATTCAAAAGTTATATCAATACAAGATTGCATACATTTACATACATAGCTCAATGAGCTTTAGAATAAATAGTTGTAAGACAGTCCAGGATCCTTCCTTTCAAATCTTGGTTCTTCTATCTCCTATTGTGGAGGAGAAGCATCACTCAAGTTCTTTTTCAACAACAACAGACTCTTAATGTAGTCCCCCGCACATCTATCATTTGATAGATGACCCTTCCCTTCTACGAAGAGATTGGTAGATTACCAATAATGACAACCAACTGAGTGTAGTGTTGTGTCCTACATAACTAGAACTTTGTAATCCCACAATCTCGAACTAGTATGTAATACTGGATCACGATGAACTAACACTGGAGCCAAAGTTCATCACGCTACTTTGGCCAAAGTATTTCATTTAGTATTTCTACTGAGGGTCATCTATCACATACACTACTCAAGGCCGATTTTACTTAAGGACATCTTAAACTATGCATAGGTATTTCCTTCAATGGATAATCTATCATCCTAGAGATAACCTATCACCATTTTAATCTACTTGGAATAACCTGGTTAACAAGTAAGAACATAAGCTACCTCCCATATTGGATTAACTATCCTAGGATTAAACACAAGCTAGTATAGTTAAATCAATAACTTAGCTAAGTGTATCACATGTACTTCTCATGTTCAATAAAAACTAGTATATAATACCTATGATAAACAACAAACTCCTATTGTGGAGTACTTAAAAGAACATCATGAAAATAACATAAAAGCTTCAATTTCCTTTTTCAAAGACATTCTAATTTCTCTAATTGCAACTACTAGAAAAGATAACTCAAGCATACATGGAAAATACATCATTCATAAGTAAAATAACAAGGAAGAAGGTCCTCATGCTTGTTATCGCTTATCCAAATATTTTTTAGCAATGCAACGTTTTCCAAGAACAACAAGCTTGATAACAACTTCTCTAGAATCTCACAATGATCTCTAACTCTCAAGTTGATAGTTCACTTCACTCAAGCAACAACTCTCTCACAAATATAATAGAGTTCTTTCTCTCTTTCTCACAATAAAAACATAGTAGGAAATAATGCAGTATAAAGACTTGCAAGAGAAATGAAAAGATTCATCCCTTCAAATGAAATGGCTCTACTATTTATATAGTGGCTAGTACTTCTTAGTCTATATTTTAGGCATGATAATGGAAAGAAAACTCCATTCAAAGCTACACATGAAACTCAGCAAAAAGGTGGCGATCAAACAAGCTCATACTCAACAAAATCATCTGCAGATCGACTTACAGTATTGACAACAATCAAAGACTTATTCAAATTTGCATATGCTCAATTCGAATTATCTCATGCAATAGACATCTACAGCAATTGGGTTTCTAGAGGTGGCACCAAATCCATCCACACTCCTCACTGTTGGCACAGTTTTCCTTGCCATTAGAAATAGTCAACTACCAATTCATAACACCAAGCACTATCGACTTGGTTTGGAGATAAGCCAACTAATTTATTCAATACGTTTGAAAAAGTCATCAATAGATGTTTTAATCATGGTAGATATGTTTACCAAGACATGGGACAGCAACACTAAATGTAATACAAATGCTTCATATCGTGTGACAATATGAGTGAGACTCGGCTTCACCAAAAAGTCATAAGCAACTTTCATTCAACCTCTAGTATCATAGTCATTAATGACTATTTTTGGCTTTTATTATCAGTCATTGTCGACTATAATTAGCCCTTATAAATCATCTTCTATTAAATTAAATGATAGTCGATAAATAATATATAATATGTTTAAATATATATTATTATATATATAATATATCAAATGCATATATATATAAATTCCATCATATATTTATATATATCATAAGCCATCAATGTAAATATTTATACAATATTTAGACAAGTATACATTTGATATATACATACATATATATATATATATATAAATGCGTACATGCAAGATAGTATTTTTATAGAATAAACACAATATATTGAATGTATGCATATATACATGTGTATAAAAGTATATTCCTCTATGTACATGTATATGTAGGTATATCTATATCGATGCATCTGTATGAGCGTGTCCATCCACCAACATACACATGTATCAATACACATATACATATGGATATGTGTATATACCATACATATATATGTTCACATTCTATTCACATATAGCCATTTATAATTACCATCATATTGACAAGTATTTTTGTGTAGTACATGTATACATGTGCATATACATGTCGTTAGATCCCACTGACATGTATGTGCATATATATACACATACTCCACATATGTTCCACTTATCAATATAATCGTAATAGTACAAGAAATATCTCCAAAGCTCAATCAAATAAACATCGCCCAATAATGCATGAAGTAGTAAAAAAGACTATCAATACAAACATATCAACAGAGGATGACTTACCAATTTACCACAAATTGATTTAACTCAATCATTCTAATGTGGTGTGTATGCTCAGATAGTTTACATTATCGGTCACCTGAGCAAGATCTTGTCCTAAGTGATACTTCCCCTCTTCCTGGAAGAATTGGACATATACCTGCATCCACCAACACATGCACACAGCAATCAAATGTTCACAATATATGCAATTTATGTAAAACATCTCTGAAGTTAGAATAATAATTCAATAACCATCCATTCACATAAATGCAATACTTTTCCATGAGATAACATCAAATGAGATAGCATTCATATGATAATAAAGTACAAGCATAATTTATTCATCTCCAGAATTCACTTTACATTTATATTTACCCTATGTAGTAATAGTAAATAGTAATTACACAATTGGAGTGTAACAATAATTAATATTATGTGTGTGTGTGTGTGATGATAATGTATGGCTTTCAAATAGAGTGGGAAAAATGGGATGACCATGTTGAAATCACCGAAAAGACTCACAAGAGTAAAAATATTTTGCAACACCAAAAAACCTTCCACACAAAAGAGAGTCAATGGAAAATGTTATGTTCTAATTAAATTACAACATTGCATACATGATCAATAATATACAAATTGCTTTTGATTAAGGTCATTTACCATTATAATATCACACCACACCTCTTAGTGTTCCACATTTATTATGGGTTTTTAGGTTTTGCTTTATATGGTCTTAAACTATATGAACCCAATAGTTTTTTTGGGTGTTGATGGTTTGGAAACTCTAGAAATTGGTTTCACTAAACAAGCGACCTCAGAAGTTTGTGCTCAAGGTCTTCCATGAGGTAAGAATTTTGATCCTTCTATGAATGTTTTACCCATCCGTTATTTTGATAATACTTGTGAATGTCTATAACACTTTACTTTAATAGGATATTTTGTTTGGGGAACCCCCCCATACATCATGCAAAGAGATTGAGTCAAAAAGTATTTTTCCCCGCATGAGATATGGCTAGATGCAATCTAAAACCTTAGTATGGGTTTTTTCCTCAATTTTGTTGAAGCTATCCATGTATAAATATGATTTAAAATGACCCATGATGTTTCATGCATCCCTCTTGGCTTCCAACATTGCACTCAAGACTTTTTTAGTCTCTAATAAAAAGACCCTTCATGTGTATGTCTGGTTATAATTCCCAAGGTTGCCCTTACCCTATTATAATTTCTTGACCACTATTGATGCCTCACTTGGAAAAGTGTGTGTAGAGGTTGACATCTCTAAGGATTTGAAAGAGTGTGTGAATATATAAATTGGTCATTTTCACCACAACTAGCATATTCTTTCCAACATGTCAAACATTTTCTTTTGGTGTCAATCCTATGATCAAAAGATTAAGAATTCCCTCTAATTCCCCATAGTAATCCCTCTTCTTAGCATATTGATGTTGCCTTCAAATACAAATGAAGGGTGGACTATAATTAATAACTATAAAATAGAAATCCTATAACATAATTCAATCCAAGGCCTCTATTTAACACTAGAAACCTTTGCTAGTAAGCTCCATGGTGAGGTTTTTCTTTCAGCCACATCAAGAGAAGGGGGATAATTAGCTCCATCTAATGGTGAAAATTCTACTTAACCTAATCATTTTATAATGTTGGGAGGTAAGTGCAAAGTTGAGTCCACGAAACATGATTTGCCTTAAGACAAAATTCAGAAATGGAAAAATCAACAAAGCGGGATCACGATTTAATACTTGAACATAAATTTTTAAAAATGGGGATCGGAACTTGTGGAACTTAAACCAATGGATGCAGGCAGGATCCCAATTTATAAGAAAGCAGGATCCGATTTATAAAAATAGGATCTGATTTGTAAATATAAGGATCGATTTATAAATAATGAGATCCCCAAGTTGTATAAATCAGGATCCCATTTTATACTGCTATTTAATTTTTAAAAAATAATAGTTTTCACTACTCTGCGAATGGGACCCCGAGTGAGTGTTGGCGATAGTGACCCCACGACCAGCTACAGGTACCCCACCTAAACACCATTTCTTTGCATTTTTTTATTTTGAATTGAAATTTTAAAAGAAGTACATTAATTTAGCATGTATTTTTTTTAATTTATGTCACGTTTTAATTATTTTTTTAATTGTTATAGTAGAATTCAATAATTGTAAAAATAGACAAAAACTTGCAATGAAACTTAAATGTTTTTTGATAAAAAAAAAAAAAAAAATGTTGAATTATGTTTTAGAAACAAAATTTAACTTTTAAATCTTAAATTGTTTGATTAAACCCAAAAAAAATTGATTTTGAAAACCTAATTGAAACAAAACAAAAAAAATTGCATTTCAAAACCCTAGAAATCGAAATGAAATAAAAACATCGCATTTACAAATCCAAATCGAGGTTTTTGAAACCCTGAATTCAAATCAAACGAAAAAAATTGAATTTGAAAACCCTAGTTTGAATTGAAACGAAAAAATTTCATTAAAAACCCTAATTGTTTAAAACTGAAACCCTAAATTGAATTGGAACAATTTTTTTTTGTTAAAACCCTAAATTGGAATCGAACAAAAAATCATTCACATTGCTTAAATGTTTTAAATTTTATTTGCTTTGTATGGAAAAAATGATATATATTAAACTTTAGTTTCAATTTTAAATTATAATTAGATTAGAAATCAATATGTTCAAGAATGGTTAAAATTCATAAAGTTTATCTTGATGTTTGTTTGCAAATTTAGTTAACAAATTTTTAAATGTAAGCACGTACAATTGATTCCAATTGGCACTAACTTGCAAGTCTAAATTATGCCAAAGGGCCACCCAAGCTTCACCCTAAGTTTGCTAAACCCTAGACCCTAAAGCAAAATCTAAACCCACTGCTAGCTTATTTGAAATTTATAGACCTAGACCCTAATCTTTCATTGGACATACCTAAAATTATGTAGGTTCAATGTCAAGAATAGTCTATTTGATAGATTTATGAAAACTATTTTGAATATCTAGAATGCCATAAAAGTATGACTATAAGCAATTCCAATTGGAAACACTTGGGTGCATATATGTCGTATGAAATTTAAATCTAGGAAGGTAATGTCTATCATATAGTGAGTGATCCTAGATAATAATCCAGCCATCCTCAATCATAATGGATTATTTAGCAATTAAGAGAGATTCAATTTAACCATAAAATTACCTATCTTTTGATACTATATAGATTTATGTGGAAGGATAGAAATGCATCAATATGCTTTGTGCCATATTTTATGAATATTAATATTTAAGAAAAATCTAGATAAGATTGACCTAAGTAGATGATTTATGTAAGGGATTTTTAGTGAACAAGTGACACACCATGGAGATTGGGATGGTATTTAAATTCTTATTTATAAATATAGTGTACCCCCTTTAAATTTGTATTTGGTTTTTATAATGAGTTGAAATTATCAATGTGTTACATAAAAGAAAATTGTGCTTAGATATATTTAAATTAGATAATAAAGATATAGTTATATAAAATAGGGAATCCAACATGAGGAATTGTGATACCTTGGAATTCCTACTGCTCTAAATGTGCCAAACTAACTAAGAAACATGAATAACAAAATACCAAGGACACCTCAAGATTAGCCAAAAGAGTGGTTCAACGAAAAGGAATGCAAATAAAATGAAACACAAATATTTTTTTACCTCCCTTGTGGTTGATACCTCTTTGATTGGCCCTTGCTTGGATTGGTTGTGTGCTCCTTAGATGATTGTTTGAATGTCTAAATGCAAGATTCAATATGCAAGATGATGAGCAAAGATGGCTAAATGATTGAAAAGGCTTAAGGATTCAAATGGACAGCATGTAGTTATGAGAGTGCAAAGTGTTGAGAATGCAAATTGGCAGCATAATGGTGCAAGATGGCTAAGTGTTGGAAATGCCCTTGTAGAGGGGGTATTTATAGAAGATTTTGAATTCTCTAGAGAATTCAAGGGTCAAGATTGATCCAACAAGGTCAAGATGAAGGGCTATGGTGGGTTGAGAACCCACAAGCCCTCACATCTTGACATGTGGAGGGTGAAGTGGACAAGGTTATAAGGGGGTGGAGATGAGGTTGTCAAAAGGTACATGTGAGGTGGAAAGGGTGCACCTTGGGGGATAAGGGAAGGATTTCCACAAAAAGGAGAGTTTCTTGTCCCCAAGTGGGGTGAAAGGGACTTTTGAGAGGAATTTTAGAATTCCTCAAAATCTACATGGGAAAAGGAAAGGTGGTTGGGGATGATAAATGTGAATTAAAATTCACATTCTGTAAAGATCTGAGGATAAAAGGTGGGCTCAAAAGATTGGGACTTGGTCACATGTGGAGAGATTGTGTGACAGAGTCCAGGTGGGTCACATGTGGAGATTGTGACAAGTCCAAGGTTCTAGAAGCCTTGGAATGATGGAATGTGAATTAAAAATTCACATATAAAAGAGGGGAATCTAGGAAGAATAAAAAGGAATTAAAAATTACTTGGAGAATGATTAGGTTTAATTAATCAATAATTAGAAGATAAATGAGGATTAGAAGCCAACTTGCAAAAGTTGGAGGATGTGACACATCTTAATCAAGGATTAAGCATGTGCACATCCTTAATGAAGAGATTAGGAAATGGATTAGGATTAGATGAAAATGACATGTGAGGAATTAAATAAATGTAATATTTATTTAATTTATTTGATGAAAAGAGAATTAAGGAGGGTAAGGTATTTAATTATTAATTAAATACCTTAGGAATTTAGCAGAATTAAAGATATTAATTAAATAATAGTAATATTACTTAATTAACTCGGATAAGAGGATGTTTAGACGAAAAATGATAAATTTGGATAAATTAAGTGTCAAATTTGGATGTCTACATTTTGCCCCTCTTTGCTTGAGATGGTGTTCTGAGAAGTAGCATCATTTTCAAGAATATTAAAATATAGAACCTAGAAAGAAGATGGTTAGATTGGAAAAAGATGCTGATCATCCAAGAAAGGAGTGACTAGGAAGGGAAAAAAGATGATGAAAATTAGGGATGAAGGATGCACCGAGGGACATCTTGGGTTGGAAAGAGGCTACGTGTGTGCTCTCGAAATAGATGATGTGATGCAAGGGGAGATGAGGAAGATGATGCAAGGTGATGGGGAAGAGAGTAAGAAAGCGATAGGAGATGGATGGAGCACAAATGGATTTCAAAAGGTGATGTTGCCCCAGTCAAGGTACAAGCCAAAATGGGTTGAGGATGGATGGAGTGTTGTCAATGACGGATTGAAGGATCCCGAAACAACACGAGGATAGGGAATGATACATCCCACTGAGTGGTATTGATGAGGGAAGGATACATCCCAAAACACCACTAAAAGATAGGGAAGAATACCTCCCGATGATGATGAAAGTGTTGTTGATGAGGGAAGGATACATCCCAAAACAACACCGAAGGGATAGGGAATAATAATAATGGATGATGATGATAATGGGGGGTCAAGGCTAGTAACAAGACTGGGGACAAGACCAAGGATATGATTAGATGATTCGGGCTAAGTGGAATGGATGGGGGTTGGATAGAGATGTGAGATAAGGATGAAGGATGAATGGATGGGGGGATACATGCAAGAGGATGAAATGGAAAATGAAATACAATCCTAATGCAATTTACCATCTTTGGAGCACTGATTTTTGCTATAGCATAAGACACAAGACACCAGGGTATGAAGAACCAAGGCGAATTAGTGTCTAATGCACAAAACAAACACAACAGACAAGAAGGTTACCCCAACACCCCAAAGTCACAAAGACCTTGGTCGGGCCAGGTATTGAGATAACCATAAGCACAAAAGGATGCCCCAGCATAACACAAGATCTCGGAGATCTTGGTGGGTACTATGTGGGACAACCAAGAAGACACAAATAGACATAAAAAGATCAAGATATGCCCCTATGTTGACCAATCAAAACACACCATAATATGATGGATTATGACGGCCTTGACAAGTGATGATAGGGAGCTCCAATGATAAACAAAAGCCAAAAACATCAAAAGATCGCAATCACTTTCAAATGTCCTTTGCCATAGGATCAAGGGGATAGATGGGATTGATGAGGTCTGTTAGGAAGGATACGACCTGTTGAGACCAAAGATGACGGATATTAAAAGATCGTTATGACGCGGGATGTTCAAAATCGATTGGATCTCATGATATAAGTGAATCTTGTTTGTTAAGAACCAGCTAGCTAAGAGCATAGCTTGACGACACGACACACGAGAGACATGACAAGATAAGAGACTTCGATGGATGGTAAAGACGGGACAGACAAAACCTAAAGACCTAGGGGCTCGGGGGCCGATCAAAGATTAGCCTTGCCTACGTAAAAGCGCAGAGCCCTCGTAGTTCGATAAAAGGCGGACGACTGACCATGATGGAGATTTCGATGGATGACCAAGATAGGATGGAGAATAGGAGAAAAGTGGACAAGATAGATCGATGATGGAACCCCGGGGGCAGATCAAATGATCGACCTTGCCTACGTGAAAGCGCAGGGGCAACGTAGTTCGACTAAAGACCGACAACAAATGATGGATGAAAGAGGATGAGATGACCCTAGATAAAGGGATAAAATGATTGGACCGACACGATGGGACAAGATAGATGAATGATGAAGTGATAAGATAGATGATGTTGGACGATAGTGACTATATAAAGCTCAGGGATGGGATAGTTATCCAAATCATCAAAGATGAAGTGGGCAAATGACATGCCATATAGATGAATGGTGAAATGATGAGATGAGATAGAAAAGATGTGCAAAAGAAGCAGAAGTGATGACGATAAGATGGATGACATTGGATTGCATGGGGTAAAGCCTATAGCTAGATACCAATGACAAGGGATTAGGAGATGGGATGAGGGGAGAGGATGGGGGGGAGGAAAAAGGATTGTTTGGGTGGATTGGATAGAGGGATAAGGATTGGGAGATGAAAGGGATGCTAGGATAGCTGGATACGAAGAGAAAGATGGGGAGATGGAAGGGACGCTGTGATAGATGGATAGGGACAGAAGGATTGAGAGATGAAAGGGATGCTAGGATAGATGGGGAGATGGAAGGGATGCTATGATAGATGGATAGAGAGATGAAGGGATGTTATGATAGATGATTTCTCCAAGGACTATGTCACAAAGGAAGCAGATGCCCCCACTCTAGATATGTCATATATAATGAGGCATGAGGGACGAAAGACAAGTGGATGGGAAGATAAAAGAGATAACTAGATGAGAATAGGATGGGTGACTAAGGAATAAGATAGAGCATGGATGAAGGGGATGTATACCAATAGGTGTCCAAAGCATGCATAGATAGGTGTCCCTATTTTGATCAAGCTCACAAGAAGGATGGAGGGAATGGGAGATAAACGAGATATGATGGTAGGATGCAGAAGATAGGTGGGATGGGGGGATTTATGAAGACGATGGATAACAGGAAGACAGGTGCATAGCTAGAAGCATAGCGGATGGAGGGAATGCATATATCAGGAAGTTGCCCCCAAGTGCAGATGGGGATTTACACATGACGCCTGTTTGCTAGGTTTTCATCATGGTACTTATCCAAGGCGCTTGTTTGCCAAGTTTTCACCATTGGACGAATTATTTCTCTTTTTTTTTTGTTGACTTTTTTTTTTGACTTTTTTGACTTTTTTGACTTTTTTTTATTTTTGATGAAAATGGAGAAGGATAGGGATGTGGATAAGGGAATTTATAAGATACATGATATGGATATGGATGGATGACTCAAGCATCAAGTTCTATACGAGGTAGTAAGAGCCCATGTTCGAACCGACTATTGGATGTTGGTACAACCTTATGAGGATAAATGGATTATGCAAGAGGATGAATTAGGGGGATTTGATGGGGGAGATATGTGGGGTAATGGATGGGATGCTGGAAAGGGTATGGATAGAATGATGGGGTGGATATGTGATGGGGAGATGTGTTCAAGACCAACATTGGCACATGTGGTGGTGGATGTGAAAAGATGAGAGGATTATTGGATGGAGAATGTGTGGATAATGGAGGAGATGGGGTGGTGAACTTTGGAACATAAGGACCCAAAACAGACTTAGGAGATGAAAGGGGTGTATGACTAGCTTTTGGATTAGCAACTTTGGATGTTCTTACAGATTTTTCATGTGATGGAATTGCATCTTTTTTCTTTGGGATCCACATAGTTTTGATCTTTGCGTTGGTGGGCCTTTGCGGCCTATAGATTTGATTTGGATTTTGGATTTGGTTTTGCTTTGCTTTAACATGTCTTTTAGAAGGGACATGGGGAGCTTTTGATTCATGTGGATGTTTAGATTGATGCATTTTTTCTTTAACAACCAAAGTGCTTTTAGTAGCAATGGGATGGGTGTGAGGAGATGGATGATGTGGAGTGATGGAGGTAGGAGTATGGGGATTATGTGTAGATAGAGGATGTTTGAGTAAGTGCCTTTGTTGATCCTGACTATGGGGTATGTGAGAGGGATGTTTATGATGAATGAGATGGATAGGTGGTGAATGGATGAAGGGATGGATAGGATGAGATGGAGGAGGTGATTTTGGGATATAGGGGCCCAAAATAGACGTAGGACCTGGAGGAAACAAGGGCATGGTAGATGGAGGATTGGAGATGGTAGATGGAGGGATGTAAGGACCCAAAATGGATGGAGCAGATGAAGGAGGAAGATGGACGGTTGTTTTGAGATGATACGATAGAGGAGGAGGGATGGCCACATATGATCTGGTGGGATGATGGGAAGAGCCGATATTTCTTTTGGAAAAGGCTCGTTGAGGACGTCTTGAGGTTGTACCAACATCTTTGGATTGCGAGTCATGAGTAGTACATCCAAGACCTTGCGGATACAAGTGTCCTTTAGCTTGGATGGGCTCTATAATACCTTGCTCATGAAGGCCTAAACCTTTTCCTTGATAGTTCATTCTCTTGAGCATTCGATCTAGGACAAAATTTTTGTTATTCTGGAAGAATGATGCAAGTTCATTATTAGGTGGAAGAGGAGGGTTGGTGTATATGCTTTGTTTTTCTTCTGCGAGGAGACCACCATGGAGGAATGTAAGAGGACCAAGGGGATATGCAAGCGGCGTGGGGATAGCATTTTTAGGCGATGATGGGGGATCATGAGAAGGAGATGATGGGATAGCAACATTAGGAGAGGGAGTAGGGGCCATGATAGGATCTGGATTTGTGGTGGTAGGCTCATGCGATGGAGATGGAGATGGAGTAGTGGAAGTTTGAATGACAAGGGGATCATGGGATGGAATGGATGGGGGACTGTGGTCTTGGGGTGGACTAGATGGGATGGTAGGATCTTGATCTAGAGAAGGGGATATGTTGGCATGCTTTGGATTAGACTCTTGGCATGACTCATCGTGTGCGGGAGGCATGGTAATGGACTCTTGTTGGGACTCTTCAAGTGGGGAAGATGGAGGGATGGAAGATTCATGAGGTTCAGTGGGAGGATTGGATTGGATTTGGGTATCGTCAATAGGTTCAATGGCTCTCGGAGTAGGGGGTGGGTGTTCAATGGATTCAACGGATTTAAAGGATGTGATGGTAGGAGATGGGGGCTTGGTGGATTCAGAGGGTGTGATGGTAGGAGATGGGGGCTCGATGGATTTAGAGGGTGTGATGGTGGGAGATGTGGGTTCAATGGATTTAGTGGGTTCAATGGTTTCAATGGTTTGATCAGTGTTAGGGGTGGTAACAACAATGATAGGTGTGGTAGGGAGAAGGGTCTCATCACTAGTGACCGTGGATGATGGATCAAGATGGCATGGTTCCATGACTTCAAGATGTGGAGTTGGGGATGGCTTCTTTGTAATGAGTCCTTGGAGAACTTCTGAAATGAAAGACTTGCATATGGTTGGCTTGGCTGGGGTGGTAGAAATGGATGAGGGATTATGGATTTGTGGACTAGGGTTAGATGGAGGAATGGGATCGAATGTAGGACTATGAGTAGATGGGGGATTAGGATTGTATGGAGGACTAGGAGTAGATGGATGAATAGGATTGGATGGAGGGCTAGGAGTAGATGGAGGACTAGGAGTAGATGGAGGAACGGGATTGGATGGAGGACTAGGAGTAGATGGAGGACTAGGATTGGATGGAGGGTTAAGGTAAGGATATTGGAGTAAGATAGGGGGACATGGATTGTGGATTAGGACAAGAGGATATAGGTGGTGTAGTGGAACAAGAGGATGTGGGGGATGAATTATAATAAGGGTATTGGGATGATGGATTATGATGAGGAGACATGGATGTAGGATTAAGGTAGAAGGGTGTGGATGTAGGATTAAGATAGGAAGGTACGAATGTAGGATTAGAGTGCATAGATTGGCATGGAAGATTAGGGTAGTGGGTATATGCGGATGAAGGATTTAGATAGGAGGATGTGGATGGGGGATTAGGATAGGGGAATTGAGATGGTGGACTAGGATAAGAGGATGCGGGTGTTGGATAAGAGGATGATGTAGATGAAGGGTATGATGGATATGATGGATATCCATTGTCAAAGGTAGTAGAAGCAACGTGATTAGGCATGGATGAAGACATAACGGGATAACTGGAAGGGGTGATTGGATTGTGGAAAGTGGGTGGAGAGATCTTACTAATGACAATAGCATCAAGGGGATCCACGTCATATTCCTCTTGATCAACAAGACTTTCGTTATAGTTGTCAATGTAATTAGGGTTTCCCTTGACCACTATTGATGGAGGATAAGGATTCATGATGGTGAAAGGATGAAAAGGATGGAAAAAAAGATTTTGGATGGGAATGGATTAAAGCTCAAATTGGGATTTTGGTCAAGCTCAAATCAGGATTGGACAAAACCTCAGATTAGGATGATTGGATGGGATTGCTTTTGATTTTGATGGGATTTGATAGATGGATGATTGGATGGGATGGTGATTTGATGGGTGATTAAATTACTAGATCAATTTGATGGATAGGTTAATGATTAGATGATGTTGATTGGATAATTGTGATTGGTTGAACTTGATAAGATTGGTGTGCTTGGATTGATTAGATGATTGGATGTATTTGATTAGAGGAATGGATTGGTTTGATTAGATAGGAAGAAAAAAAAGGTACCACTAGATAGAACTCAAAAAATTAAACAATTTTTATTTTTTAAACAGTTGATTCGATGTACGGTTTGTAAATGGCAGCTCCGGGAAGTTAGGGGCGTGTCCACGCTGCAATGCGGGGCGTGGCCGCCCTAGGATGGTCAAATTCTTGATAGGAGAAAATGGAAGGTACCAATGGATAGAGCTTGAAAAACTAAGCAACTTTGGTTTTTGAACGAAGTTGATTTGATGTACGGTTTGTAAATGACAGCCC
>VDFB02015181.1:0-18478 GCA_007258455.2 Sequoia sempervirens
TTGATTAAATCTCTAAATTCTATCCATTAAATTAAATAAATTAAAACCTTATTTGATTTAATCTAACACCATCTCTTTTAATCAAATAAATCAAAATCCTTATTTAATTAACCTTTCATCATATTCCTCTCTTATTTGATTTAAATAAATCCATAAATTTGAGTCAAATAGGTCACATCATCTAACCTCTCTCATTAAATCAATTAACCCTTAATTAATTTAATCTCATCTCATGTCCCATCCTCTAGATTTTGCAAGTTGCACATGAAAATAGATTTAATTCATTTATTAAATCTCTATTTTCCTCACAATGGCATCTTTTGGAATATTCTCTCAAATTTGAATTAAAAAATTCCAAGTCAACATGTACATCCAACAAGGCAATAAATTCATCTTACATACTTTCCTTGAGCCAGGTGGCATTTATTGCATTTTCCCTTCCCTCTTACATGTCATTTCAACAAATATGAAATTCAAAATTATGCATTTATTGGCACAATCCCCAAATCTTGCACATCCTTCACCCATTCATAGCTTGACAAGTGGCATCATGCCATTGGATGAATGTTAGTCCCACATTGCTCAAATTTGGACATTCATCAATTTTTTAATTCTATAAATAAAGAGATCATATCCTCATTTTATCATCCACAATTTATACAAAGTTACCATGCTCAAATATCTCTCAAATTTCATCCATTATCATTGAGTTCTTAGTTAGGTTTTTGCAGATTTTTGGCTTGGAGCTCTCATTCTTCACCAACAAAGTGGATCAATCATCTTTAACACATCAATTTTGCATCTTAGGAATTGGTAAAGGGCCAATTTTTACATCAAATTGACACCAATTCACCCATGGGATCATGAGTTTGTACATTTAAATTAGGATTCAATCTATTTGGTTCTTTATTATTATGCTTTTCATTGTTTTCTTTCCTACTTTGAGTTTGTAAATGGATTTCATGGGGAATCATTGTTTTGGCTTTCAATCTCTTGTTTAACTTGTTTATTCTTGTTTTTTTGCAGGTACCAAGGTGGGGGTTCGCACAGTTCTAATATTGTCAAAATCCAAATCCTTTTCAAGAATTTGAGCATCTTGTTTAGAGTAAAGTGTGTTCTTCAAAACTGAGGTCTTGTAAACAAGAGTCTTTTTAGGTATACATAGGATCAAATCAAAACCTTCATCCATCTTTCAAACATCAACCAAAATCATCTCACCAACAACTTTTGAAGATCCTGAAATCATGCTTCATGCTAGACTTTTTGGGAAACCCATGAATCAAAATCCTTGAAACAAATCAAAATCCTTGAAATCAAACATTAAAATCATCTTGTTTAGCTAGGTATATGTAGATGCATCCTTCTCAATATGCTTAGTTGAATTAAAATAAAATCATCTTGTTTAGCTAGGTATATGTAGATGCATCCTTCTTCATATGCTTAGTTAACTTGTCATCAAATCATCTTGTTTGGTTAGGTGTGGGTAGATGCATCCTTCTCCCTAAACTTAGTCAAATTATCATCTTGTGAGAAATTCTATCACATCGATAACATCCAACATCTTGGGATCTATTTTTTCATGATCCAAAATCAAAACAATCCAAAACCAAATCAAAGTCAAATAAAAAATCCAAGAATCTAAGAATCCAAAATCAAAATCCGAACAAATCCAAGAATCCAAAAAAGTCCCAAAAGTCCAGCATCCCCTTAAGATCTTCTAAGAGTTTCACCATCCATATCATCCACCTTTGATCCTTATACATCCTAGATCTTCTCTTTTGAACCTCATTTTATGGTTCAAACTAAATCTCAACACAAGAGGAACATGGAAGCCAACAAAGAAACATCAACTTCAAGTGACCTAAGTCAAACCAATTCTAAAATAAATCCCGTTGGATCAAGCAATCCCCTGACTAATCTTCCTTCATCATCACAAAATACTCAAGAGGAAGGTAAAGTAGAGGACATCACCAATAATGCCTTTGGAATGACACAAGACGAGATCACCGAAATGGTCTAAAATCCTGAAAAATCATAGGATTGTCAACATCATGATGAAGCTCCATCCCTCACAATACATGCTTGAATTAGCAAAACAAGGAGCTAAACTCCCTTATGATTTCAATGTGAGCACCATTGTGGAATCACCTTTTGGGGTCATGCCTCCAATTTCATCCATGCCCCCAATTTCATCCCCACCCCCAATTCAAAACATCACCCAAATCATTTCACAAATTACATCATCCATTTCTCTAACTCAACCCATTGTTAACAAGGGGAGTCCATTTCTCAATGCATTACAAACACACCCCCTCATGAATAATCAAGATTTGGATGCAAACACTATCTTGGGGTAATTTGTACCCCAAAATCCATCACATCCATATGTCCCCCTCACCTTTCATGATCTGAATGACCCATCATCATAATTTCATGCAACACCAGCATACCCATTAAATACACAAACCTCTCTCCCTATGACCTCAAAAGAAGGAGACTTATTCTGACAAGGGGGAATATTTAACCCTTCATCTTCATCATTTATTCAAGGAAGTATGCCACACACTTTTCTAGCACTTCCACCCTTACCACCAACATCAACATCAATTCTCAGTTTGGGGTTACCTCCATTGTTGCCACTCATTCACTACTAAATTTGACTTCATTTTCTAACAAATGTTCATTGGTCTTGTGACAAAGCTTTTTCAGACAACCGATGAACTAATGAAATGATTTTCATCACCAAATTTTCATTAAAATTCAGATGAAGAATTAAACGTCGAAATAGCAGCCCAAATTCGTTGGTCATCGACATCATAAAATGGCTCTATTGTTCATCAGAATATCGATGAAAACTCTGTGTATCCACCGATGAATTATAACCAAAACACAATTGCAATGACTCTTCCAAAGCATCAAAACAACACTAGAATTTCATCGCCATTTCGACGAAATGAGCAAGTAGTTTCAGCGAAGCATTCATCACAACTATAGCAACTTCGTCGGACCTTTTCGGTGATTCATCGGTTTCCTTCATCAAAATTGTGATGAAACAATGCAATGTTTTTTCTAAAAAAATATTCGTTGAAATGTACCATCACAGAGACTCTTGGCGATGACTACTGAATCCAACCCATCGGCGAGAGATCAATCATCGGCACATGATTGAAAAATCACTCTAATAGTCCATGTCTTGTCAATGACTTCTATCAGAAAGACAAATCTAATGTCACACCGATCTGAGCTCTGCAGGAGTTTTAGATATACCTACACCATGTCATCACAAATACTCTTGGCGATGACCACCGAAGCCAATCCATTGATGAGAGATCAATCATCGGAACAGGATAGAAAACTCACTCTGATAGTCCATGTCTTTTCGATGACTTCCGTTAGCAAGATAGATCCAATGTCACACCGATCTGACCTCTTCAGGAATTTTAAATAGACCTACACCATGTCATCATGAAGACTCTTGGGGATGACCACCATAGCCAACCCATTGATGAGAGATCAATCATCAGTACAAGATAGAAAACTCACTCTGATAGTCCATGTTTTGCTGATGACTTCCATTGGTGAGACATATCCAATGTCACACCAATCTGACCTCTCTAGGAGTTTTAAATAGACCTAAACCATGTCATCATGGAGACTCTTGGAAATGACCACCGAAGCCAACCCATCAATGAGAGATCAATCATCAGAATAGGATAGAAAACTCACTCCAATAGCCCATGTCTTGCAGATGACTTCCATCGGCAAGACAAATCCAATGTCACATTGATCTAGCCTCTTTAGTAATTTTAAATAGACCTATACCATGTCATCACGAAGACTCTTAGCCATGACCACCGAGCCAACCCATCGGTGAGAGATCAATCATCAACACAAGATAGAAAACTCACTCTGATAGTCCATGTATTGCTGATGACTTCCATTAGCAAGACATATCCAATATCAAACTGATATGACCTCTTCAGGAGTTTTGAACACTGCTGGTTATCAACGAGAAATTCTGAGGGTCTCACTGATTAAACAAGTGTCTAAGAGCAAGTAAATAGATGGAACCTATTAATTTTCTTATTTTAGGGTTCTTTAAATCATAGAATAGATACCATCTTCTTGTGCAATGTACTTATATTCATATTTGAATTTGAGACCAATTTTCATTGCACATTCCATTTTACTTGCATAGAGTATTCTATAAGTAATATATTAATAATGTTAAATGATTTATGGTGTTGTACAACTCTACCTATCATCACAGTTTTGTTGTTCCCCCTAGATAATCCTACAAAGACAAGTTTACAATACCAAGTCAAATAATATGAAAAAGACTTACTTCCATACAAAAATAAATGATTATTCTTACAATGGAAATTGTCTAATCGCAACAACAATTCCATGAAAGGTTATCCATGCTTCATAAGAGATGGTTGATCATACATACAGACTGCAAGATGCATAGAAAAAGAATTACACTTGAGAACAACCAAGGGCTAACAAGGGAAGGAGTTAAGAAACATCTAGATTGAAGAGAAAATGTGTAGGGAAAATGTTGAGTAGTGTCACGATAACAGAGCTTGTGTTCAATGGACCTTAGTTTTATCGTTATACTACCCATCTAATACCATATTTTAATCCAGGGTTCAACTATCTCAAATCTATTGAAGCACCTTCAATTAACCATTTAAAGTACTATAAAATAAGGTAAGACTTTTACTTGAGAAAGAGTGGGTACACTTGTAGGATTAAAGTTCTTGCAATCATCGAGATTTATTGGAACACATAAACAACCTACAACATATGAAGTAATGGATGACTACAAGTTAGTGAAATGGTCCTTAATATGTGATTGCTTTGCAAATTGATTGGTAGAAAATAAGGTTACAAACAAATCTACATAAACAATTATGAGGACAAACTATAGTTATAATCATCAAAATAGATGAAAAGTGCAAAGGAAAGAGCCGAGTTACATCTCTAGAGCCTAAAAAAAGCACATGCAAGAAACATAAAAAAAGAACAAACCATTTTGTGGATGAATACAAAATGGTGCCTTTAACAAGTGATTCATATGCTTTCACACCTGACAGGACATTAAGAAGATTTCAGTCTTCCTCTGTGAAATTAACTACTTATAGAAAAAAAACAGAAACCAATATTATATACCTCCATGTCTAGCCAAGGGTAGGTATAAGAGAAAAAAATTTCCTCAATGCAATGCTGAAAAATATCAATGCTCCCTTATTGCTACACATGCATATACAAGCACTATTCAACCTCTAAAATATTCAAATATTAAGGATTTAACTAGCTATAAGATGGAAAGTTGTTTAGACATAATCCATCATCTTTTACATATCTTTATTCACTCCTAGAGCTTCAGATAAATTTGTGTAAATGAGACAAAAATGTGAATCTTTTATGACAGAAAATTCTTAAAAGGAGGGGCGAGAGAGCAAAGGGTAGGGGGAAAGAGAATGCTTGAATGTATAGCAAAGTATAACATTTTGATCATTATAACAATGAAACGAATCTTAATTTTGAAGCATTAATATCATTTAGAACATTTATGACAAAAAATGAATTTAAGTAGAGAAATTTTTGCATACCTATAGATGGTACAAAATTTCATGGTTAAGTGGAAGCCTCCCATCAACAACAAGATCCAAATATCCATGTATCTATCTCAATCGAGCCTCTAAACCCTTCAGAGCTGTCAATTTTTCCACTAACTTGTTATGCACAAAAGTCAAATTTTAGAGTTATGTCACCACTAAAAATAGAAGAAAAAAAACTTTGAAACCAAATCTACAAACAACACAATGTGGTATTCATACAAAGCCATACAAACAAACTAAACTTAGAACATTGGAATGGAAACAACTTCAAATTATGATGTAGAGCATGTATTCAGGGTATAAAGAATCATTTTTATGCCACCATAGTGAACATTTAGCACTTTCTTTCATCTTTGCATATTAGTTTGATGCTTCAAATGATGCCTTTATTATATTGAAAAATTGTGTTACTTTATTGAGCTTCTCTTTGTTTCAAGAATAGTTTAATATTCTCTACTTAACAGGGCCAACCACATGATAGTGGAAGCTCATTTGGCACCTCCCCCCCCCTTACATCACTCTTAATTCCCCATACCCGATCAGATAACATTAATCATTCCTTCATCCATTGATAGCATATAGCATTCATTCATACATCCATTAATAACATATAACATTCATTCATTAACATATAACATTCATTCATTAAAATATTCACATTCATTCGTTAACATATAACATTCATTCTTTCAGTTTTTACATATTATCAAAAATATGGTTGTCATGATATGATTACAATCACCTTTTTTTTTTTTTTTTAAAGCTAAAAAAATCCGAAGTGGAGTATCGTTTTCTAAATCATATGTCTCCCCTTTAGTTTTTTTTCCCTCTTCTCATGATCTTAATGTATTCCTAGTTGTGTGCTCATGACATGAACGCCACTGCAAGGGGGGCTCTGCTACAATAACAAAGAAATGTTAAATTGATATGTTTTATTATTATTGTTACAAGTATTTCATTGATTAAAAGAACATTAGAGTGGTTCTCTTTACCTGATGGATCCACATCATGTTCCTAAACTTCTCTTATAGAATCATGCTCAACATGCTCAACACCCTCTAAATCCTGATCTGCAGTTGAAACACGAAAGGTTACTTTAATTAATACACCAATTGAAATTAAATATCTTTAAAAGAATATTAGAGTGGTCCTCTTTACCTAATGGGGCCACATCATGTTCCTGATCTTCTCTATCCTAATCATGCTCAACACATTGATCATGCTCTACATGCTCTAAAGTTGAAACACAAAATGTTACATTAATTAATACACCAATTGCAATTAAATATGTTTAAAAGAACATTAGAGTGGCCCTTTTTACCTGATGGGGCCACATCATGTTCCTGATCTTCTCTAGCTTGATCATGCTCAACATGTTGATCATGCTCTACATGCTCTAAATTTGAAACACAGAAGGTTACATTAATTAATACACCAAGTTCAATTAAAGATGTTTAATTATATTAATCCATATTGCATTTTGTATAGCACATGAATACATCCACTAACGGGATGCACACCATGACCTTCATCTATAAGTTGTGCTCCACCCTCACCAGGTTGCATTCCAATGTCATGTGTAGTATTAGCATTGCTTGTATGTTTAAAACAAATAGGCATATAATTACTTTATGGTGGAAATTAATATTGAATAGATTGTATAAAAATTCAATTTTAAATAAACTTTCTTGATTTTATTTACCTGTGTGTCAGATGCAGTGGAAGATTGTGTTTTCCCAGTCAAGACTCTTAGGAATTTAGCCACGGCTCCATAGCCATGCTAGAAGGCAATCTTCAGGTCCTCTTATGTGGGAACTCTGTTGAATTTAGAGCCCTACATTTTTGTATAAGATCATGAATTTTCCTTATATGGTGTGATATAACCAAAATTGTTTGTAGTTTATTATTTGGATGCAATATTTCATTTATTGATACTTACAATTGACGAGGGCGTAACCCGAGACACAAAGAATAACTCACAAACATGAGAATAATTTTATTATTTAGAAAATGGAGCTTCTTACATGTAGAGGATCTCAAATCCCCAAGTTCTATAACACATGCAAGCTACAAAAAGCTACAGAATAACCCCTTCACAATATGCAAGCTTGTCCCCAAAAATTTGCCCAAAAGTAGCCTCACCACCTCTTCGAAGAACTAGTCAGCAATGTGGACTGCATCATGGGTCTTGTGACATGGAATGAAATGTGCCATCTTTGAAAACCTATCAACCACCACAAAGACTGAATCATTCCCTCGTTGTGTCCTTGGCAAACCAAGAACAAAGTCCATACTGATATCCTCCCATGGCCTCTCTGGTACAAGTAAGGGCTGATATAAACCTGTATTCTGTCACTCCTTTAGCCATCTGACATACCCTACAACTTTGTACAAAATTCTTCACATCCTGTGACAACTGAGGCCAGTAATAATGCTCACTGATAATGGCAATGGTCTTATCTCGACCAAAATGTCCTACCATTCCTCCATTATGCTTCTCCTTTATCAGGTTCTCCCTCATTGAAATCCTCGGGATACACAATTGACTTCCCTTAAATAACATGCCATCCTAGATTATGAAATCCAGCCACCTTGTCCTGTCCACTGTAACAGGTTCCTTGCAATCTTTCCAAGCCTCTACAAAATCACGATCTTCTGCATATAGTGTCTTGAGTTCATTGAACCCAACCACTTCAATCTGCATCTTTGTCATCAATGTATGCCTCTTAGTTAAGGCATCTGCAACCCTATTTGACTTCCCACTCCTATGTTTCAAAACAAAGGTATAACTCTGCAAAAACTCTACCCATTTCATATGCCTCTGATTTAATTTTCCCTGACTATTTAGGTATCGCAAGGCCTCGATGATCAGATATAGAACAAATTCCTTCGCAACAATGTCTCCATTTCTTTAATGCTTGAACTATTGCATAAAAATTCCCGGATCATATACATATAATACTTTCTTTGCATCATTTAACTTTTTCACCTAAATAGGCAATGGGCTTACCTTTCTTGGCTCAACATCAGCCCAATGGCACAACCACTCAGCATCACAATCCACCAAACACTTTGTTGAAATCAGAGAGCTAAAACAGGTTGCTCACAATTTCAGCTTCAATGAAGTTCAAACTTTTTTGTTGCTCCAAGCACTCACTTGAATTCTTTCTATCCCTCTCATCGTTTACCGTGGGTCCAAATACTACCGGGTTTCTAATGAACTTTCTATAAAACTAGCCAAACCATGGAAAGATCTCACCTCGGTAGCAATTCTTGGGGTAGGCCATTCCAGAATAGCCTTCACCTTCTCTCGGTCCATCTTAAGACCTTCTGCTGAGACAACAAACCCCAAGTGCCAACTCCTCTTCACAAACCGTGACTTCTTAGATTAATCAGTTTCTCTTCTCTTTAACTTCTCAAAGGCTCTCCGGGAATATGCATCGTGATGCTCTCAATGTCTTATTGAAATCAAAATATCATCTAAATACACACAACAAAACTTCCTGTGAAATTCTTTTTAGTACCTCGCCTTTGTCGCGATGAATGTGTTTCTAGCATTGGTTAGCCCAAAAGGCATGACTAACCACTGTGATAGTCCCTCTTGTCTTGCAAGGCGCTCTTCCATTCATCTCCCTCTCAATTCGATCCGCATATCCACTCTTCAGACACCTTAGGAAGTAATCGAAGCCCCACTAAACAAACGCATCAGTCATCCATCCTTGGCAGGAGAAATCTAGACTTGATTATTATCTTGTTTATGGCTCAGGAATCTGTACACATCCTCCACTCCCCATCCTTCTTTGGTGCTAGTACTGTAGGTACTGCATATGGACTCAAACTCTCCCGTATCAAATCCTTTCTCAAATAACTCTTGAACTTGTCTATTCAATTCCTCATTTTCTGTTGGAGTCATTCTATGAGCTGCCTTATTTGGAAAACTGGCTGCAGGAATCAAGTCAATCTGATTACTGATCTTCCTTATTGGCGGTAAGCCCTCAAGTACATTATAAGAAACAATATCCTAAAACTCATCCAACATCCTTAAACTTCTTTTCCTCGAACCTTCTCACTATCCTCATTACTCACTCTAGGAAATCAACACATAACACACACGCTCATGCTTCATGCCTTCTAAAAATTTTCTTCCATCTACATAACAAATTCTAGCACTACTACATCCCTTTTCTTTTGGTCTCCTTTTGTAGGGGTTTCAACTTTGTGATTTTAACCCCATCCTTTGTCAAGGAATAAGTTTTTGCATGGCCATCATGTATAGCTCGCCTATCAAACTACCACGGTCTCCCCAACAACATGTGATATGCATCCATGGGGATGATATCACAGAGTACCTCATCATGGTAGCTCCCGATCTTGAACTTTACTAGGCACTACTCATTAACCAAAACTTTGTGGTCTTTCTGCAACCAGGCAATCCGATACGGATGAGGGTGCCTTTCCCTCTTCAGTTTCAACTTTGTGACTATCTCCTCCTCGAGACTAGATTATCGTTCCCACCATCACAATGACACAAACATTTTCCTCTCACACTTGCACCTTGTGTGAAACAAATTTCTCTCCTCCTGCTCGTCTTTTCCTCGCTCACTAGGGCTCCTCCCAATCACTAGGGCTTCTCCTTCAGCATCATCCTAATGTTCTGCATTCAGCCTCCCACCCAAACCCTTTCCATAATCTTTCCGTCTTTTGTCTGCCCTTCCTTGTGTTGTGTGGATATCTCATAGGCTCGGGAGCCCTTTCACCACATTAAACACGCCTCTCCTAAAACCACTCTCTTCCTGCATCTCTTTGTCCTTTACAGCCCCTCTATCCTTTACCTCTATCACCAGTTCTGCTTTGATCATGTATGGTAGGAGTTTTCTATTCCTAATGCGCTACCCACATCTCTACCTTTTCTTTTCATCCCTCATTTCACTCAAGGTCTTCCATTGCCCCCTTCCACTTTGACCTCCTCGCCCTTTTTGCTTGCCATAAAATCTTTTGTTCAGCTTCTCTTCCACCTTCAGAGCAAACTGATACACATCCTCAATGGTGGTCATTCCGACTAGGCTTAACTCCTCCTGAATGCTCGGCCGTAACCCATTAAGATATTGGGCTACCTTCTCCTTATTGGCCTCTGTGTGACCTATTTTAATGATTATCTTGTGAAAATCTTCGAAATTCTTTTCTACGATCCGCTTCCCTTGCTTCAACCCTTGCAATTTCTTTCCAATAGATCTAACTCATAGTTAATCGTATGAACCTGCCCAGTTTCTCTACCATGCAACCCATCTCAGATCTTTGACTTTCCTCTTTGATTTTCCTAACCGGGACTCCTTTCACCAAATACCGCATGGCCCTTCTTCATTTTTGGTAAAACCTTAACTCTAACTGGTCCTCTATTTTCATACTCAAAATATTCTTTTCTAGCTCATTGATCTAGTCGATCAACTCTTCTGGTTCATACTTCCGTAATAACGCATCAGTTTCCGCCTTTTTCCACTGAAATGGCCCTTATTAGCCGTGATTTGGTCTTTGATCAATTGCTTCTTCTTCCTCTTCTACATCTGAACCTTCTTCCTCTCCTTCATCCTCACTTTCCTCCCTCAGGTTTAACCCTCTTCTCAACTGCTCTTGTAACGCATCAACCTATCTCTGGAGGGCTGCCAGGGCATCTCTTCCACCAGCATCTCTGCCACCTCTGGCACCACCACGCCTACTAGGAATCACTCTTGGAGGCATCTTTCTTGACCTCGACCCACAACCACGGTCCTGGTGCGAACTGCCTCACGATCGGTGATCTGTCCACATGCTCAAGAAAACCTTGCTCTGATACCACTTGATGAGGGCGCAACCCGAGACATAGAGAATAACTCACAAACAAGAGAATAATTTTATTATTCAGAAAATGGAGCTTCTTACATGCAGAGGATCTCAAATCCCCAAGTTCTATAACACATGCAAGCTACAGAAAGCTACAAAATAACCCCTTCGCAATATGCAAGCTTGTCCCCAAAAAGTTGCCCAAAAATTAGAAAACCCGCCCATAAATAGAGCTCCTCATTAGTTTGGAGCCAAAACAACATTCAATTTGAGTTTAGGCGGTTTGGCGCCAAAAATTTACAACATGAAGTTCAAATTTCAAAAGAGCATTTGCAATGGTATCTTCTAAAAAGTGTGTCAACTTCCTGGGGCCATAACTTTTGATCTGGGACTCCGATTCGCGAACCGTTTGAACTGTTGGAAAGGTATCGAAGTCAAGAACACGCTTGAAATTAGCTATGCCAATTTTGACAAGTTTCAGGGCCAATCCAAAAGATCTAAGTGCCTCAAATCCCACTTGGAATATTTTTAGGTGCAAATCTGGGCAACAAAAACTACAATATCTTTCCACCTAGGAAGAGAAAATAAAAACTATAAATTGGGAATTTTATTATGATGAAAAGGGTATCCAAAAATGTTAAAACGTCTAAAAAATGATAAAATTGAAATTTAACTATTTTTGGGTGATGCAAGATTGCCCTTACACCACTGGATACCCCTGCATCAACAATTAATGCGATTAATTTCATATAGCCACCAGAGCCAAGTTTGTGTTGCCCATTTTTTTCTAGTCTTACCTTTGTTGCCTTCAATGTGTCGAAAAGCCTATGAAAATATTGAAATACGTTAGATTATGTAAAAAGAAAGAGTAATCAGTATATAATTACATTGTTGATAGTATCACAAACCTTCCTTGGCCCAGTGGTGTCTTTCTTTTTTTATTTTTAGCCTTCTCCTTTCCATCTGACACCAGGTCCTTCCACTCCCTCTTAGGAATCATGGGGGGACACTCGTACTTTTTGTTCTTCTCTAAATGTGACCTATATTGATCCCTCACATACTTTAGATAGGTACCAACTTTCTTAAGGACCCTGGTTTGGTTGAATGTTTTATCACCGAATAGCACAACTAAACAGTTAATGAGCTCATCTTTTAAATATTGATTTTGGGCATTCCACCGTGTGCATATGGTGGGCCCAAAGAGCTCCAATGTAATATCACTTAGATGTTTATAAAAACCATCATTTCCTACAAAATGATCATGGGATCAATAGTCTAAAAAGAGTGATCAAGAAGTAAATTTCAATTGGATTATATATAATAATAATTAAAATATTTTAAAGTACCTAGGACCTTTTCTATCTTTATGGGAACGAAATCCTTGGTCACCACAAATGTGACCGACATTGTTCCCGTACTAGTAATACAAGAATATCCAAGAAATGCTACTAAAACATCACCAGTACTAGTGGCCTTTTCATCCCCAAGTACATGTTTTGACACATGTTCTGGCATGTGTTCGCTACTAGAGGGTGCAGTAATGGATGCCTATATGGTATGTGTTGCCAACATTTTAGAAAATAATATAGGCACAGATGATGTCAGATGATGTGATGTATGCACAGGAAGATCAGGATGGACACTTGTACTAACCCCTACTCCTTGGGAAGCACTTGTAGTACCCTAATCATGGCTAGGAGCATCATGAGGATGCAAAAAATCCTGTAAAAACAACACATTTTTAGTTTGTGACATAAAAGAGTATAAAATATAAAACCATGAATGAACTTATGTTATAATTAAAGACCTCATGATAGCTTACTTGCAAGTTTTTTTCTCTCTCAATGAATATTTTAACCCTCTCTCTTATCTCATCTGTTTGAGGCAGTATGAATAACAACTTAAGGATTTATTTATTGCATTTTTTGTGGGTCTTCCTTATCATATTGAGAGGGTTTGTTGAATAAGTGATGTCATCATCACATAATATTGACTGCACCTCCCTATGGATGATATTGTCTACTGCTAGTGCCTTTCCCCGATCAGTCGACTGCAACAAGAATATTAAAAACATTATCTTAATTAACCCAATAAACTTATGAAAAAAACATAATAATAAAACATTTTGCTCGTATCTAATTTGTACAATTACAATGAGGTAAACCTGTCGAGTAGAAGCGCCTAAAGATGCATCGTGATCTGTGCTTTGGGCCGAAGAATTTCCTGTATGATCAATGTCCCGCTGTGACAAAAATTAAACATAAAAAAACATTACTGAAATGAAACCATTAGACTTATGAAAAAAACATAAGAATAAAATGGTATATTGGAGTCATTGATTGGAGGTTGGGTAAAATGGTACATAGTATGTACCACCCCTTTAGTAACTATGTTTTTAACTAATCGATTCAAATTGTAATTGATTAGCAACTCTTCCCTTGCGCGCCTCGAATATGCAATTGGGTTGCTTATTTGTTGAACCACGTCATGTACTATTTATAAACCCTGAAATATTCCCTGATGCTTTTGACCTTCCATCAATGTACATAGCCACTCCTTTATTTTGATCCTTATCTTTTAGCTGTATATAATTTACTAACAGTGCATACCTACGCATACTTCGTGTATATCGAACCAGCTGCATCCAACCTTTGTAACTGTAATAGGATCCAACATACTCCATCAATTCAATAACTTTGTCATAATAGACCTTTATTCCATCCATGAAAAATAGGCCCAAACCATGTAATGATGATGGTGCTATGAGATATATCTTCTTGTTGACACAAAAATCAGTGTTTATTGGAGGAAGTTGCTTGGGTACCCATTGTTTCCGTAGATGTTTGTACCTCAAGGTAACCTCAATGTCGCATATGCTCTCATCATCATAAGAACATGACCCCCCTTTAGCAAGAAAAAATTCCATGCGTTTATAGAATTTTCTTCTAATCTTTTGGCCTCTAGTTGATCTCCCTCTTTTAGACCTACTACATGTCTCGCTTTCCTCTTCTCTTCCTGAATTTCCCTTGCTCGAGGAAGATAGATCTAAAAAATACCTATTTAGTGGTACCTGCACTCATAATGATGTTGGATGAGTTATTTCATGGTGATGTGATCCCAAGGTGACAATATGATTAATCTATCATTTCATTGCTAGAATTTCATAGGTTATAAGGTAATCAAGTTTTCATAGATTGCAAGTTATTGTTACTACCATCCAAATGTTTCCATCACAAATCAAATCTTCTTAATGTTTTAACTCCCAAACTTTTTAACAAGTGTTAAATGTGACTATGGTCCACCAGTTGCACAACCAAGGCCTCAAATGTATTCTCTAACTATAATCAAAGGACTTTTTCTCTTCATTCAAGTAAATAAACTTGAAGGGAAACACCACCAAGTGGTTTATTGGACACCTACATGATTAAAAATAGCATCAAATTTACATTTAATTCCATATCTCTAAGTGGTTAATGGGGAGGGAGTGTGTACTACACCTGGTTAAGTCATCATAAGTTTAGGGTTTAGGGTTTTTTTAAGTCATCTTAAATCTTCCTATGTCTAATTGCTAGGAGACTTTTGGTATGTTTTAAGGTAGGATGAGTGGTTTCATCAATGTTCTATTTCTCTACGACAAGGTTTCAACATCTTCAAATAGTGAAAGTTAGTGGTCATAGTCATTTGAAACAACAACATTTTGATTATGTCTAATGGTAGGATTTGATAACTTAAAATATCTCTACTTCGAAACAAAATTATTTCTAACAAATCTAAGAGCTATAATGGGATGGCCACCATCATAGGAAAGATTCTTCATTCTCACTTTTAGGTGTTAAAATTTAACAATACCTTGATTGATGAAAAATCCCAAAGAGCCTTTCTCCATGGTATCCAAGTACACATAGCAGCGGTCTTCTCTTATACGGTTGGACTTGATTTAAAGAACTTAACTAAGAATTATTCATTTAACCTAAGGTTTTCTCATAATGCCATCATTGGAAAAGTATGATCAAATTCTTCTATTATGAAGAATTGGTCTATGTGCCTCTAGTAATCACTATAAATGTTTGTAAGGATAAAATGACTAATTACATCAGGTAGGAGAGAAACAACTTTGAGTTCTTCAAAGATTATATTCCTCTATTCATAATTTTTAAGGGTTGTGTGTGGAGGAGGTTATCACTACCAAGAAGGGAGGAGACCTTTCCTTGCATATGTTTGTTGTGGAGGTATTAAAGAAGAATTGTATGCCGAGCTATTTCAATTCATTAGATCTTTCTTAGCCTAGCATATACTCGGGCTAAGTCCACAATTGCTTCAGACTCATGCGATGAAGGCTATGTCTGATGAAATCCTAGGCCTCAACCAAGATGTGGGTAGATTATGGGAGTTTTTCCAAGACGCGAGGCTAGTTGATAAAAATGTGAAAGACTAAGCTATTTTTTTTGTCTTATCGTATACCATTTTATGAGAATGGGGGTTCCAATGTATGAGAAGATCTTTGGAAACTAGGCATGCAAATTGTAGGTTAAAGAGAATGGGGGTGCCAAACTTATAGTACTCATTGTCCCTTGGTCGTTGATTTTCCCTAAGTTCCCTCAACCTCATCCTCGACGTTGGTATTGACCTTATTTTCTCTCCAAAATCTTCCTCGGTGCTGGAATTGACCTTGTTTTCACTACTCCAAACTCTTCCTCGGTGCTGGTATTAACCTTTCACTTCTCCAATTTGACGAGCTACAACCTGGTTTCATTAGGTTTTAGAGTATGTTAATTAAATTAAAAATTATGGCACCATTTAGCTAGGTTTTAATATTCTACAGTATAGTTAAGTATATATTAGCTATATTTTACATAATAAATAATATAATTATTCAACTTATTATAATTATATATTATATTCTTTAACAAAATTATTAAATACATATAAAATTATTATAATTAATAATTAATAATAAGTATATTTTTATATAATACAAAATATAATTAATATAATATATATTTAATATAATAGTAATATATATATATTACTATAATATTAATATGAGAGAGAGAAACTAAATTTTGATTGCTTGTTTCATGTCAACAATCCAAGGATGGAATGTGTCCTTGGGGAGTTATGCTCAAGGTAGAATTCTATTTGATTAAAGATATGATAATTCTCCTTTAAGACCTCTTCAATGTACCCATTGCACACTTAAGGAGACAAAGATAAATATACGGAATACAATATAGAGAGAGAGGGATATAATGACAAACATACAAATAGAAAAAAAGACAAGGAGATAGAGAGAGGTAGAGAGATAAAGAGATAAGGATGAATAGATAGAGATATAGGGAGGGTGATTGATATATCTCTCCCGGTCGCTGTCTATATCTCCCACTATCTATGTCACTCCTGCCTCTCCCCCCCTCTATCTATTGAGCAATCTGTACCTCTCCCCCCTTTCTCTCATTTGCTCCATCTCTCCCTCCATCTCTCCTACTCTATATCTCTATCTCTATTTCTCTTTTTATCTCTTTCCTCCTTCCATCTCTCCATGTCCTTCCACCACTATATTGGGCTATCTCTCCCTCTCCCTATCTTCTCTCTCTCCTTTCCATATCCACTCTTCTTTCTCCTCCCTCTTCCTTCCATCCTCCTTCTCTCTTTCCTCTTTCAATCTCCCTATCTCCCCCTCTTCTCTATCTCTCCTCTCACCTATCTGTCCTTTCTCCTCCATCCCCTTTCCTGTCCCCTCTGTCTCTTAAATCTCTCCCTCCCTATCCCACCTATCCATCGACTCTCTATCTTCACCTCTCTTCCTTTCTCTTCCCATATATCTCCATCTCTCTTTCTCTTCCCATGTATCTCTATCTCTCCCCCTTTCTCTCCCCATTTATCTCTATCTTCCCATATATTAACTAAGAATCCATGGAAGCATACAATAATATATGTTGGTAAAACTATAATAGTGTTTTATTAAACTATAAGTAGATTATTGCCACCAATCTTCATTCAACATGAAATGCCAAATGTAGCAATTGTTTTTTTTATTTTGTCAAGTTTCATTAACCAAGATATTTACTAGGTTGAATAAAGTTATGTTAGGACCCTTCATCTATTTAAAATAATTAGACAATATTAGTGAGATTAGGAAGGGGAGAAAATGAAACTCCTTCAAAATAGGGGTAGTTGTGTGTTTGTTGATTTTCTTTGCATACTATATACTTAGTTCCTCTAGGATAAATAATTCACTTTAGATCATTTTCTTAGTTGTGTATCCTCACTAATATAGAGTAAGGTTTTTTTATTTTAATTGACTACTACGTAATAGTTTATGTGTTGAAAGAATTGTTTCCATTCTTTGTAGTTTTTACATTGAAATACAAATCATATTTAATTTCATGTCAATATACTTCTTTCGTAAATATTTTTTTTTGAAATAAGTTCTTCATAACCCATCTAATTAAATCATAACCTATCAGAAAGGAAATAGGAATTTTCTAAAGAAAAGAACACTTGACCCAATGATAAGTGTATTGCCTTCGTAGAAAGGAGTGATCCACCTTAGCAATAACAACTACTTGATTTAGACCTAGTAGGTTCAACTCAACCAACCTATCAACCTACCTTTAAGAGGCTTCCAACACTTTTAGAATGACCAATTTAACAAATCCAAACAACTCTCAAAGCCTGACAAAGAACATAAGACATATTTCACACTTTGACTCCTTGAATCCTTGTAATAGTGCAAACCTATTTTTTTCCCAATAACTCAAAACTCTCCCAAAACACCAAAGAAACCATTGATGGTTTTAGACACCCATTTTGGAGTTATTAAAAACACTTCAAGGGCAAGTACAAGTGATTTTTCAAATTTTACAGTGATTTTGCACTCGTTGATTCCCTAAAGAAAACCATATCTTGATTATAATACATCATAGTCACATATGATCACATCATTATTGACCATTTGATATCATGAAAAACCTCCAAAATCTAGTATTCAAATAACCCATATCAACAAGAATTTTGGTAGGTCTCTTTGATTC
>VDFB02015182.1:0-19710 GCA_007258455.2 Sequoia sempervirens
TGTGAACTCCCTCTTAATTCCAACACTCATGCAGAATTCCTTAAAAACTTCTAAGGTGTATTCTTTCCCATTGTCTGTCCTTAAGGTTTTTATTTTCTTCCCGGAGAAGTTTTCTGTAAGTGCTTTGAACTCTTTGAACCTTTTGAGGATTTCTAATGACTCTTTACACTTAAGGAAATAGATCCAGGTTTTCCTAGAGAAGTCATCTATGAATATGACATAGTAAAGAAATCCTGCTTTAGAAGGTACAAACATAGGTCCACATAAGTCAGAATGAACCAGATCTAACACATTAAGAGTTTTGCTCAAACTAGTGGGAAAGGATCCCTTTGAATTCTTTCCTAAGGCACAACCTTTACAATTTCCTTCATGAGATGATTTTAACTTAGGTAATCCTGTAACAAGTTTTTCCATAGAAGGTAGGGCACGGAAATGAAGGTGTCCTAATCTTATATGCCAGATTTCATTTGAATCAAAGGTGTTAAGGGTAAGGGCTTGATTGACTTCAGTGCAAAGTTTGTAAAGGTACCCTTGTCTTACACCTATGATTTGGGCTTTCTTGATTGTTGAGTTTTTAGGCCATGCTAGAACTTTCCCATCCATGAAGGTAACTCTATAACCATTGTCTTCAAGTGCGGAGATGGATATGAGATTCCTCTTTATACCAGGTACAAATAAGACTCTAGAAAGTTGAAGGGAGAGACCAGATTTCAATGTAACGGAGCAAGTTCCAACCCCTTTTACTTGATGTGTAGAGTCATCCCCAATTGTAACATCTTCATCAGACTCTTCAGACATAGTGTCAAGGTGTTCTCTAAACCCTGTGATATGCCTCGAAGAACCACTATCAATTACCCAGTTGTTGAAATTGTTAGATACTTGACTAGATAATGCTGAATAGAACACAAAGTTCTCAGATTCATGATCTGAATTTGACTTTCCTACTTTAGCAAAGGATGTTTGTTGCTTTGTTCTGTCAGGGCATTTCATTGCACAGCGGCCATATTGATCACACCTAAAGCACTGGACTTGAGAAATGTCTTTCTTCTTAGAGGATCCCTTTCCATTGGGATTTCTCTTTCTTTTAAAAGATCCTTTCTTGTAGGTGTTTTTCTTATTCCTTTTATTAGACGATGTGTTGAGAGCATGAATATCCTCATCTAAGTTTTTATGTTTGTTTTCTTTTGAGGAGAGCCTTGTTTCTTCTTGAAGGCAGTCAGTTCTTAGCCTGTCAAACTTAGGGAGTTTGGATCTTGCACTTATTCCTTGAACAAAAGACTCCCATGAGTTTGGTAGGCCACCTAGTGCAATTAGAGTTAATTCTTTGCTATCAATCTGATATCCAATTGTGGATAGTTGATCTCTTAGTTCAGTAATCCTCATAAAATATGCATTAATGGACTCTCCTTTGTTTATTTGAGCATTGTTGATTTGCCTTTTTAAAGGAAGAGTCCTGCATGTGTTGTTAATCTCATAAGTTTTCTCAAGAGATTTGAACATGTGGTATGCAGTTTCATGTTTTGCTAGGATGGGCACTATGTGATCCCTAACTGCATCTACTAGGATTTTCATGGCCTTTTCATTGTTTTCTGTCCATTGAGTTTTCTCAGTTTCAGACTTTGGTTCCTCCAAGTTTTCTTTCACAATTGAATCTAATTTATTCTCTCTAAGGATCATCATGATTCTAAATTTCCATGATGTGAAATTGTCTGCTCCTGCAAGGCGATCTTCAAATCTGATCACGCTTGACATTATGAAGAATGTGAAGTAAATTCGATTCTGGAAAATACGAATTTTTCTTGAGCAGATTGGTATTCAGATTTGATTAGGATTCACACAACGTGGCTCTGATACCATGTAAATGCAAACAAATCTGCAACAGGATGGGATCCTAATACTATGAATAAACTAAAGACAGAAATTCTGAGAAGAAAAATACTGAGACAAATGTACGTTTTCTGAATACTTCTCTTTGCTGTAGAATGTACTGGATGCAGAACATTAATGGATTTCGATATTCTGCAAAATGAAATGAACCCAACCTTTGTATGAGGGAGACCCGCATCCAAAGGGACATGTCTCTTGAGAAGACGTGTCTCCACACTTGGAGACACGTCCGCTCAAGGGACATGTTCCTTTGAGCGCACGGATTCCATGTCTAAGGAACACGCCTCTTGAGAGGACGTGTCTCCACACTTGGAGACACGTCCGCTCAAGGGACGTGTTCTTTGAGCATGCGAGTTCCAGATTATCTAATAATCATTCACGTTTAAACAGATTAACAAATACGCGTTATCAAGCATGGCGTAGATGATCATCATTTATATGAGTTCGATTTCTTATTTCCAGAAATACTTACAGAGCAGATAGATCGAAATAACAATGATGATGCTTACAGCAATCATTGTTCATATCAGACCTAAACTACCATGTATCAACAATAACAAACATTGTGACAATACAAAAAGTTGGAAAAAAAACTATCATAGCAAGCCTTACTCCTTACTACCAAATCTGAGCAAATATTAAGTTATTTTCTTAGTTTTACTAGATTTTTGATTGGAATTGCCAAATGTTATGTCCCCAATTTTCGACCAGACAATATTATTTTTGTCCTAAATAAATAATTTGGACATTTATATTAAAGTGACTCATATAAAAAATAAAAAATATTATAAAAGACTATTAAATTAAATTAAATCTCCTAGAGGATTGAGATAAGCCTTTAAAAGGAGATGAGGGCAAATCATTTGGCATCGGGTGGAAAATTATCTTTCGGAGAGATTGTGAATTTTAAAAGGCTTGGCTTTCTGGGCATTGGAGGACAAAAACCCTCAAGTTCAGGTTCAGAGGTTTGGATGAAAACCCAAATCCTCTTACAGGCGGGATTCAATCAGGATTCACATTTGGGCTTCAAGGATCGATTTGTGGAAATTTTGTGGTTTCTTCTTCGAAGACAAAATTTCAGAATAGAGGGTTTATCATTTGCAGAGAATTCAGTGTTCAAAACTATAATATTATTGCAAAGGATGCTTTTTCTTACCCTAGATATTAAATTGTAGTAGGTTATTCCTATGATATCAGAGATTGCAGATTATTAAAGGTATTAATTGGGAAAGCATAGAGTATTAATCCTCTGGTTATCAAGCTCATTTAATGAGGGGTTCCGTACATCAAAAGGGAACAATATAGGGAACGTAGGCAATGGAATGGTCAGTGTTAGCTTTTCTTGAAGAAGCCGTAAGCATTTAGGAGACCATTCACCCTTTGGAATCTGCTAAAGTTAATCGCAGCACTAAGGATTAGAGCTGCACACATATGGGAGTCTTCAAGATGATGTGAGAACACTTTCATCAACAAAAGGAGCCTACCTATATCTGCCTGTGCCAGCTTTAATATTTTATTTGCTGTCTATTTTGGATGGTATCCGGTATTACTAAGGAATCACATTTATATGGAAGGGTGATTTAAATTATATGAAGTTAGGGTTATAAGGATAGGCTGCACAATTATTATGAGCCTCTAGGTCTATCACATCTTCATCTATTGCGGCCTGAGCAATACCAAAGGTTGTAAATATTATTGTTGGTACAAATATGCAATGAATGTTTATCCTGGACGTGATACCGTTTGCCGTAAGGAGACGTTCAGGAGCTGCAGTCTATATCGATGTTACCAGGTCAGGAAATCATAATTGCAATTTAATAATATTGTATGCAGATTATGTAAGAATTCTGATTTACTTCTGTACACCTGAAAGAATAAAAAGTTTTGATTTCCAAGTTGTATATCTGTTCTTGAAGTAAGGTCTGAATACATATTTGCATAGTATCTGAATATATATATTTTGTCTCCATCTCCATTAATAATTGCAAACATTAGAGTATCTTACCCTGCCAATACAGAAGTCAAACCCCTTTTAAATTAAACCATGCAAAAATAGTTTGACACAATAGCATTTCCAAACTAGTATAATTGCAACAATCTTGATAAAAAAGGGGCAGGGACTTTACAGTGGTATCAGAGCCTGCAAACATGTGAGCCTGTGGATTCTGACACTAAATTTAACTTTTAGTCATCTTTGTATGTTGGGTGTTTCAATGAGCACGAGGAAATCCATGCAGGAAATTATGACAAAGATGATGCAAAACTTTGAAAAATATGATAAGACTTTAACAGAGTTTTTATAGCATCTGGAAGTGTTAAGAGTCTCTTTTTGCAGAAGAAAAGAAAGCAGATACTAGGGTAAATAATTTTACCAGTTCAGAGAAAAAAGAAAAGAAGGAAGAAACGAAAGAAGAGTTTATTCCTCATGATTTGCAGCCTACATGTGACCCGAAGAAGAGCAAAGTTCAATTGAGAAGAGAACAACATTGCTTCACTTGCTTAGAAGTTTGGACACCCAGTCATACATGTGAAGACCCTAAAGAAGATGAAGCCCTGCTTACAAGTTCACTTCAGCAGGATGATGATCTAGACAAAGAAGAATCACTTCATGCATCCACGAGTGAGGGGCACATGAGTTTTCATCACAACAATAAGGTTGAAGAGTATGTTTTTTATAGAGTGTTGAACCAGCAATGACTGACCAACCACATGAAGGTATGAATTCTTCACATAAGCCTGAGGTAATGGTTGTGGATCCAAGCCACAAACAATTTGATTTTGTGCAGCATAGCATAGAAGATGCAAAGAAGATTGAAAGCATGTGTGATGAATGGCTAAGGAGGGCAAGGGAGGCTAATTTGATAGCTACTCAAGCAAAACAACACCTCCAAAATATGAAGGAACAGTTCAGTCATGATGGAAATGACATACATAGTCATGAGACATATAAGGAAAAATTTCAAGATGGCTTGGTGGAGGATTATGCACATAGTCCAATGGAAGTTAATGCTGATTTTGAGTCTACAACAATTTGAGAAAACCAGGACAGCGTTATTTTTAATGATGTCACTTCTTTTGATGGAAAAATTTGTAAAGTGATTTGCAAAGAGGAAGAGTGTGGAGAATTGAAAATGATAGCTTATGACCAAATTAGTGAGGCCAATGATGTCCAGGGATTCATTGGCTGCATTCACTTGGCAAATATAGCTAGGACTTTTAGACGATGGTGTTGGAGTTTTAGTCAACTGAGAAGAAGATAGTGTTGAGAGCATTAACTGATGATGCGCCAAAGTAAAAGTGATTTGCAAAGAGGAAGAGTGTGGAGAAAAAGAAATGATAGCTTATGACCAAATTAGTGAGGCCGATGATGTCCTGGGGATTCATTGGCTGCATTCACTTGGAAAATATAGCTAGGACTTTTAGACGATGGAGTTGGAGTTTTAGTCAATTGAGAAGAAGATAGTGTTGAGAGCATTAATTGATGATGCACCAAAAAGTAAAGTGATTTGCAAAGAGGAAGAGTGTGGAGAATTGAAAATGATAGCTTATGACCAAATTAGTGAGGCCAATGATGTCCAGGGATTCATTGGCTGCATTCACTTGGCAAATATAGCTAGGACTTTTAGACGATGGTGTTGGAGTTTTAGTCAACTGAGAAGAAGATAGTGTTGAGAGCATTAACTGATGATGCGCCAAAAGTAGTTACAACCAAGTGCAGGATAGCATTGGAGATACAAAATGATTCCTACCTTGAGCCAATTGTTCTTCCAATTTTAATCTAGCAGGTGGGAGAATTTTTAGATTTGGTTCAATACTTTTCATCTCACACAAGGTTGTATGGTGGTTGTCCAGGAATGCCAAGCACACAAATTCTAGATTTTGCATTGTTAACTGTAGCTAATTGTCAAGATTTGGGTGTGCAAAATTGTTACTTCAGCACTTGGAGTTTGAATGACAATGCTTTCCGGGCTTCGGATCCAGGGATTCACATGATTGTCAGATTGCTCCATAGGGTATTGCAGGAAGAAAGAATTGCAGATTTTGGTTGTATCAGAGTAGTGCAGCGAAAGCATGGCAAAGCATTCTACAGGTTCATTTGGGATCTGAGTAATTGGCCATGGCACTCAGGTACAAATTGCTTGGGGACAAGCAATCTCCGAGAAGGAGGCCTGCAATGTCCCCAATTTCCAACCAGACAACATTTAGTCAATTTAATTAATTAAATATTATTTTTGTCCTAAATTAATAATTGGGACATTTATATTAAAGTGACTCAAATAAAAAATAAAAAATATTATAAAAGTCACTTTATTAAATTAAATGGAATCTTCTATGGGATTGAGATAAGCCTGTAAATGGAGATGAGGGCAAATCATTTGGCATCGGGTGGAAAATTATCTTTCAGAGAGATTGTGAATTTCAGTGGGCTTGGCTTTTTGGGCATTGGAGGATGAAAACCCTCACGTTTAGGTTTAGAGGTTTGGACGAAAACCCAAATCCTCTTACAAGCGGATTCAATTAGGATTTGCATTTGGGCTTCAAGGATCAATTTGTGAAAATTTTGTGGTGTCTTCTTTGAAGACAAAATTTCAGAATATAGGGTTTATTATCTGTAGAGAATTCAGTGTTCAAAACTGTAATATTATTGCAAAGGATGCTTTTCCATACCCTAGATATTAAATTGTAGCAGCTTATTCCTACGATATCAGAGATTGCAAATTATTAAGGGTATTAATTGGGAAAGCATCGAGTTTTAATCCCTTGGTTATCAAGTTCATTTTATGAGGGGTGCCATACATCAAAAGGGAACAATATAGGGGATGTAGGCAATGGAATGGTCAGCATTAGCTTTTCTTGAAGAAGCCATAAGCATTTAGGAGACCATTCACCCTTTGGAATTTGCTAAAGTTAATTGCAGCACTAAGGATTAGAGCTGCACGCATACGGGAGTATTCAAGATGACGTGGCAACACTTTCATTAGCAAAAGGAGCCTACGCTATCCTATATCTGCTTGCACCAGCTTTAATATTTTATTTGCTGTCTATTTTGGATGGTATCAGGTATTACTAAGGAATCACATTTATATGGAAGGGTGATTTAAATTATAAGAAGTTTGGATTATAAGGATAGGCTGCACAATTATTATGAGCCTCTAAGTCTATCACATCTTCTATTGTGGATGGAGCAATACCAAAGGTTGTAAATATTATTGTGGATATAAATATACAGTGAATGTTTATCCTGGATGTGATACCATTTAGCATAAGGAGAAGTTCAGGAGCTACAATCTATATCGATGTTACCAGGTCAGGAAATCATAATTGCAATTTAATGATATTGTATGTAGAGTATGTAAGGATTCAAAATTACTTCTGTACACCTGAAAGAAAAAACAATTTTGATTTCCGAGTGTAAAAGCATCAACATTTATATGTATATCTGTTCCTGAAGTAAGGTCTGAATACATATTTGCATAGTATATGAATATATATATTTGCTATGAGTTTTGAAGTTACTGTCTCCATTAATACTTGCAAACATTAGAGTATCTTACCCTGCCAATATAGAAGTCAAACCCCTTTTAAATTAAACCATGCAAAAATAGTTTGACGCAATAGCATTGTCAAACTAGTATAATTGCAATAATCTTGATCAAAAAGGGGTAGGGACTTTACAACAAACCTTGCCGCTTTGACTACCTATAACAACTTGCTAAAGATACGAGTTGTTTTAACAACTCGTAATACACACAAACAAATAATCACAACCAAATAACAAATACTCTACGGGAATGATGTGATATTCCCAACACTCATAACCAACCTACTAAACTATTATCTTATGCATCCTATAATGCAATATTTCCAACACCTATGTGAACACTTCCCAACACCCCCCCCTTAGTGTGAACATGGGGTGAAAGTACATCACAATACTTAATGACTACACACAGTAGCTTACCAAACAATATAAGATAAGAGTAGGGACATACACATCTACTCATGTCAAACAATAGTTGAACTAGCCTCACTACGCTTAATACTTCCATCCAAGGATAGGGACAAACACATCTACCCATGGAACCAAGGATAGGGACTAACACATCTATCCAAGGTCTTACATCAAGTTTATTAAAATAATGTTTATTTATTTATTTATTATGCTCAATATTGTAAGATATTGTAAGATAGAGATAAGATCGATCTCCGATCTTATCTGGAGTTTCTTTTTAGAAACTTTCCAGTTTTGTAAATCTTGTAAACTATTTATTGAGCGTCTCGCTCATTGTTAATACATCAATTAATTTACCAATTACTTGCGTAATATGGTATCAGAGCTCAGGAAAACAATTTTTTTCGAAAAATTAATAATTTCTTTTTGAAATTATTTTGCTTAATTTTTCGAAATAATTTTTTAATTCTGGAATTTTTTCAGTGGAAATTTTCGAAATTGTTGGGTGCCGACTTTCAAAGATCTGTGATTGAAAATTTTCGTGTTTTCTGAAAGAAGAAAAATCGTGGGCTCCTGTTGTTTGTTTGGCCGCGATCTGGTCTCCTTTTTGCTTGTCAGCCCGTGATCATTCTATACTCTGGCCGCGCGTTTTTTCGTCACATCCTGGACGCGATTTCGTGTTTTTTTCGTGGCATTTCTGGTATTTCGTGGTGGTCGCGGACGCATTTGTGGAGGCGTTTTTTTCTCAGCTCAGGCCACGATTTTCTGTTTTGTCTCCAGCCGCGGATATCTTCTTTGTTTAAGCGCGATTTGTTCTTCTTCTTCATGCTTTTCCTGCTCGACTATCAGATCCTTGAAGGTGTTTTTTTTGCTCAACTGCGACGGCTAGGGTATTGACATATATTTCCTGGGATTTCGTGGAGTTTTCAGTTATCTTCTGAAATTTTTTCTGCTCTTCAATGGCGGCTAGGGCATTCTGACAAGTCGTCTAGGGTTTTGACCCATTTTTCGAAGTCAGAAATTTTTTTCGATCACAGATTCCTGGTGGGTTTTTCGAGAGCTCAACTGGGTTGGTCTCCGAATTTTCTGGGTGCATCGTTTTCCGTGCCTCGAATTTTGTGCCATCTGTACACTGTACTTTCTACAGTCTGTACCTGAATCTGTCCCTGTTTTTTGCATTGGAATTAGTGCCTCGAGTTTCGTGCATCAACCTCTTCTCAGTACCTCGTTTTTCGTGCCTCAAAAAGCGTGAAGATGGCCAGTTTAAGCAATTTAATGCTGGAGGGCAGCCAGAGATTTAATGGCAAAAATTACAACACCTGGAAGCAGCGGATGTTAACAATTTTTGAATACCGCTGCCTTGATCAGATGATCCTCGGCAACGCTACTCGTCCTGAAGCGGCGGGTAAGGATCAGGATAAATTTGATGAGCAGAATCGTGAAGCCGTCATGCTTATTAAGCTTTCGGTTACTGATGATCAGCTCCCTTAGATTCCACTGCGAAAATCAGCTAAGGAGATCTGGGATCACTTGAAGGATATGCATGAAACTTCCGACAAAAGCCGTGCGTTTTTCTTGAAGAATATGCTGTTTTCTATCATGATGGATGAGAAGACAACTCTGCAAGTGCACTTGAATAAAATCCAGGAAATCAGAGATCAGTTGGAGGCGATTGGTCGGAAAATGGAGGAGGAAGACATGGTTGTGATCACCCTGAAGAGCTTACCGAAGTCCTATGAACATTTCATAGAGACCCTCAACATTACGTCTGCTAATGTTGATCTCAAGTTTCCGAATTTGTGCACTATCCTGTTGCAGCAGGATCGCTGGAGACAACAGTTCGGTAGCAGTGAATCATCATCCTCCACCCAGACGGGCCTGCGTGACAAAAGCTTCGGTCCGACATCATGGGAAGATTGACCTTCCGCGTGAAGGCTCAAGTCGGCTCCACCGGTCAGAAGAAGAAGAATGTTCGGTGTAACCTCTTGTCATAAATTTGTATCAAGAAAGATTAGCGATGCTTTCGTTTATTACGAGCAAAGAAGCGGGGAGGGTTCGAGCGAATAATGTAGAGCACTCTGGCCGAAGGAATCTCACGCGCCTTTATGCGATGGCAAAAGGCAGCGGATATGTCAAGTCCTGCAGCGGTACATCGATTAAAGTGCCCTCGTGTCATTTCTCACATAGGCGTGACTGGTTCACAGACTTTTCCCCTTGCACTGACTCAGTGATTTTTGGAGGAGGTGAGGAATACATAGTTGTCGGCACAGGCACTGTTCAGGTTCAGTCTGGCGGGAGGGATCTCATATTCCTCAACGTGTATTATGTACCTGATATTGAGCTCAATCTTCTCTCAGTCAGTCAGATCATGCGGCATTCTCCCCAGATGGATGTGGTATTCAGCTCGCATAGATGTTCGATTGTTGATCGAGAATCTCGCACAACGGTGGCCGTTGGGATAGAGGATCATGGCCTTTACAGGCTTGTGGACACTGGTGATTCTCCGGAGTTAGCCTTGGCAGCCAGAAATTCAGCTGTCACCAGTCTTTGGCACCAGCGGTATGGGCACTTGAACGTGCACTATCTCTCTCAGCTTGCTCGAGAGGGACTTGTTGATGGCTTACCTGACATTCAGACTCAGCATCAGGGCGTTTGTGGTGCTTGTCAGGCTGGGAAGCAGCATCGCACACCGTTCAAGGATGGCGACTCTTGGCGGGCTTCTAAGGTACTTCAATTAGTTCATGCTGATATTTGTGGCCCTATGTCTATTTCTTCTGTAACTGGTTGCAAGTACTTTCTACTTTTTGTTGATGACTATAGTAGGAAAATGTGGGTGTACTTTCTTAAACAGAAATCAGAGGTTTTTAATGTATTTCAGAAGTTTAAGGCCTTAGTTGAAAAAGAGTCCAGTTCTAGTATTATAACTCTTAGATCAGATAATGGGGGGGAATTCTGTTCTAGTACATTCTCCAACTTCTGTGATACTCATGGGATAAAACGTCAGTTAACCACACCCTACACTCCTCAGCAAAACGGTGTTGTAGAGCGACGCAATCGTACGATTGTTCAGATGTCTCGCTCCATGTTGCAACACAGGAGTGTTCCTACTAAGTTTTGGGCAGAAGCCGTCAATACATCAGTCTACCTCCTTAATAGGTCACCTACTCATGCTGTTAAGGGGAAGACTCCTGAGGAAGTTTGGTCTGGTCGCAAACCTAGGATCAGTCATTTGAAAGTTTTTGGCTCCCTTGTGTATGTTTGGATTCCAGAGGCCAAGCGCACTAAGCTGGACTCCAAGAGCCAGAAACTTATGTTCACAGGGTATAGTGACAATCACAAGGCATATAGGCTGATTGATATAGACACTGATCGTCTTATCTTCAGTCGAGATGTTGTCTTTGATGAGGAACGAGGTCCATTTCACTCTTCCTCACTTGTTCAGCATTCAGAGGATCAGCCTCTACAGGGTCCTGATATGCGTGTCCGACTTCCATTAGGTCCACCTGATGGGAGGGATGACGAAGACCTAGTCTTTGATGATGCTCAACCTGAGTTTCCTCCAGATGATAATGAACATCCCCCTGCTGAACCTGTTCCAGATCCACAACCAGATCCAGCTCCTCCTGTTGCATCTGATGTTGGCACATCTACTCTCCGACCGAAATGGTGGGCTAAGACTATCAGTGATCTTCGTGCTGATGAGCTCATTGAGGGTAGATCATCCAGAAACAAGAGCAAACAGTAGTCTACAGTGAATTTTGCTCTCATGGCCAACATTCACAGTGTTTATGAGCCTCGGACATATTCAGAGGCAAAAGGGATACCTGAGTGGGAAAAGGCAATGGAATCAGAATACCAGAGTCTTCAGAAGAATCACACTTGGGTCCTTTCCAATCTTCCTCCAGGGAAGAAGCCCATTAGCTGCAAATGGGTGTACAAGGTGAAATACAAAGCTGATGGAACCCTTGACAAGTACAAAGCTCGTCTAGTTGCACGGGGGTTCTCACAGAAAGAAGGCATTGACTATGAGGAGACCTTTGCTCCTACAGCCAAAATGAGTACCATACGGCTCGTCCTTGCCTTAGCAGCTCAATTTGGTTGGAAGGTCCATCAGATGGATGTGAAGAGTGCTTTCCTCAATGGTGAGTTGAAGGAGGAAGTATACATGACGCAGCCTCCAGGTTTCAAAGTTGCTGGTCAAGAACAAAAGGTGTGCAGATTGGTCAAGGCACTCTATGGCCTGAAATAGGCTCCTGGGGCTTGGTACATCAAGATTGACCGCGTTACCTCCACGGATCCTTGGCTTCCGGAGGAGTCCATCGACTCGGAACACGTATGTCAGAATCACGGTAATGAGATTACGCTTGTTGTTGTCTCGTGGATGACTTGATCGTGCTGGCGGTTAGACACTTTTGATCGAGATCAATGAGGGACTTATTAAAACTTTTGACATGACCGGACTTGGGCCTCATTATTGTTTAGGTGTTGAGGTTGGGGAATGACAACATTTTCATCTCCCAATCCAAGTATGCTCGAAGTCTTGTGGATAAGTTCCAAATGCAAGATTGCAAACCTGCCTCCATACCCATGGAAAAAGGGCTTAAGTTGTCAGCTAAGTCTGATTCACCTGTAGTAGATGAAACATTGTTCAGGCAACTGGTAAGAAGCTGACCTCATACATCTTCTAACGCTGCTGGGCGTTGAGTTTCGGTGGCTACATCGGCTTCATAGCTGACCCCCAAGGTTGATCATTGGGTACCGCGTGGCGTGTCTTTAGCGTTATGTGAAGGGGCACTCGATTTTGGACTCTTATTGCACACTCGGATCGATCCTAAACTCCGATTAAGGTTCCGCAGAGATTGAATTGAAGCGGAGATTTGATTGATGGCAATCAACATCACGGGTATGTGTGTTCGGTTGGGATCCGGATGCGATCCACATGGACTAGTAAAGAAGCGGCTGATGGCTCTCTCCTCGTGACGGTATCGAGGGGCGATAAAAGCGGCATATGAGGCGGTTTGAAGCCGGCCAGGATGCTGCCGGATATGCAAATATCTCAGCGAGTCCGACTCAACGATACGTGATAATCGAGGAGTTCTCAAACTGCCAGAATCGGTCTTCCATGGGTAGACCAAGCATGCGGAAACTCATTGTCATTTCATTGAGCTGGTTGAAGCCGGATCGATTCGGTTCTTTGTATGTTCGACGAGAGGATCGGGCGGCGGACATTCTCACCAAAGTCATTTCGGTCTGAGATAAGTTTGTAAAATTCGAGGGGGCATCTTGAACGGATTGATGAATTTGAGCATTAGAGGAGGGTATTAAAATAATGTTTATTTATTTATTTATTAATTCTCAATATTGTAAGATGTTGTAAAGATGAGATAAGATGCGTCTCAGATCTTATCACGGAGTTTCTTTTAGAAACTTTCGATTTTGTAAATCCATAAGCTACGTGAAGCGTCTTGCTCATTGTTAATACATCAATTAATTTACCAATTACTTGCAGTAATAAAGTTTGGATAGGGACAAACACATCTATCCAACATCAAGGTTATGAACAGGGACAAACACACATCTGCTCACAATAATTATGATTGGGGACACACACATCCAATCATAGTCACCAACTCCTGTGACTGGGGACAAACACTTCCAATCACTTACATCACCTTGTGAATGGGGACAAACACATCCATTCGCATACCTAAAAAATGTGATTGGGGACATACATATCCAACCACAAAAACAAAGTTTGAGAACACAAAGCCCTCATTGTTGCGTATGCAGCCACCATTATAGATCATTGCCACGCTGATCACAAATGATATGAGACAGTTGCCGTTGCCACCTGTAAACCAATCTTGGCTTTAGTCGTTTTGGCACAAATAATTTTGTCACTAATGCAATTTTGCGACCTCGTCGCTAGTGACTGACGAGAGGTTGCTGAGTATCCTCCAGCCTTCGGTGCCTCCATCCTCTAGTAAGTTTGTTACTTAGCAAATTTGGCTTTGAGACTCAATTTTATAATACCCCCCTCAATATGAATGTTGCGTACAAGCGATAATGCGTCCAATGATAATTGAGGCAATTATAAATGACAACTTTTTCTTTTTTCTTTTTATTTATTATTGACATGTTGATGATGAGAACAATTATTGACTCATAAAAAAAATGGACCCTAATCTAAAATGAACTAGATTTTGATATAAAACAAGACAACTAGAACACTCTTTAAATGACCTAATTTGATCGTACCTTTTATAAACGAATTGCAAGACAAGACCAATGAAAACAAATCACTTTTGAATAGAAGGCCAATGAACCATCAAAATAAGGAGCCGCAAACAATTTAAACACTGACCAATCTGAAAATGCATTGCAAAGATATTTTCTATACCGGCCAAAAAATGAAGGCCTCCAAAATGGACTCTATCAAAATATATGCTAGCTTATAAGGTTAACTATCCAATGCAAATGATGCTCAATCCAGGTAATGGATAAATAAACCACCAAATTGTCGATCTGCATTGATAAAATAAGCTCTGGCCATAGAGAATGGAAAGTGTCAACCTCATAGGTCAAAACTCCAAAAAAACAATTTCCAAATTTGATACCGCTTTGTTGCACACTCTGACAAGAGATCACCCGATGCCAAAAGAAGATCAAAAACTCCAGTGGCCTGTCCAAGAACTGTGCCAGATGTTCCTTTCTTTCAACAGACGACTGACATTGTTCGAGGGCTATGGACTTGTGTTTGAGCTAGATGATACCAAGCATCCCCCGTCCTCAATAGATCTATCCGAGCTTGGTTCGAAAATGGTTTGCACAACTTCACAACAAGTCGATCACCATAATACACCAACGCAAACAACAACTCAAGATGAGAAAAAATTGTTGAGCATTGTCTCCACCTCAGATCATCCAAACTGAAGCTGTGTTGGCCAAGGGAATGATGCTGGGCCAATATAATTAATCGACCCTAACAACAAGTTTGTCAATAAAAAAGTCGTGTTTCTAGGTATGGTGCGCAAAAAACAAATCTTGCCAATGTTGTGAACCGGGTACGAGATGACCGATACGCTTCAAAACGCTAGCACAATTTGCCCAATTAGATGCAAGATTGCCTATGTATATAAAATTGATCTACTGTTGCCTCAAAAAAGGAATTCGGCTGCCACAGTGATCCAAATATCATACCATGATCTGTTTATTGAAGAAGCCATGAATTAACTTTGAATAGGGAGCATTTAGCGCACAAGAGACAATATATTGTCTCCCATGTCCCCAATAGAAATCTTCACGGGAAGGCTCTAGGCTGCTCGACTTCTTAAACTCCTTCCACAACCGCTTCAATATTGGTGCGGAGATGCTTCAATGAAACAACTATTATTAATTCTTGCCTTCCAAACTTGCAGTTGGTGCAGGAGGCCCAATCTCCTTATTCATCTGTCCTATGCTGGTCCTAATTCAATCTCTCTTCCGCAACTCTCTACTACCTGATGTCTTCTTTGTGCACAAGTAGCACCGACAAACTCTATAATGAACTTAGCATAGGGAAACTAAGCAAGTAAATAAAAAACAATCCACTCATCTATTTTATTCTACGGAGTATTACATCTCACAGGCTTACATTTTCAAGCCCTAGTCCTATGAAGGAGTTAAGCCCAACTCTGCTCTGATACCATATTAGAAAATATGGACAGAGAAGCTGCAAATAATTCGATTCAAAACAATGCATGCTTCATTCTCATCATTTTCATTCAATACATTTACATATATATAGGATGTACACATCCTATATTATAGGAGACTACCTATAACAACTTGCTAAAGATACGAGTTGTTTTAACAACTCATAATACACACAAACAAATAATCACAACCAAATAACAAATACTCTACGGGAATGATGTGATATTCCCAACACTCATAACCAACCTACTAAATTGTTATCTTATGCATCCTCTGATGCAATATTTCCAACACCTATGTGAACACTAATTCCCAACAATTAAGGCCCCTAATGGGGGCTTAGAAACAACAATATAATTACTTGAGAGGGCTTTGAAGGGGTTTGAGACTCTTTCAAACAATCCAAGATAGTTACAGTGTTGGGGAGGAGCTTCTCTTCACCAAGAAGCTCGATTGCTAGATTTATGATTGAGGCTAAAACAGTTAGAAGCAACATGGCTCTATGGCAACAAAACACAATACCCTCAAGGTCCAAAAGCTACTTCCACAAGCGGTCTTTCACTTTCAACACGATATTAGTGGGAAGGTCTTTAGAAATATCCAACTCGATCAAAATACAAGTGAAAGTAGTATGGGAGAAAGCAAAAGTTGCCATATTTGTTGATATAATTTCCTAGGGGATTTCTAATTGTTGTTAAGCATGAATCAATCCAAAAATGCAAGGCAAGGTTTGAAAGCTTGGCCCATATCAGCATCACTTCAAAAATTTGGAAACCAAGGCCACATGAGGAGCTTATGCTTCCTCCAACTCTAGATCTGATCCTTATGAAAAAACTCAATTTTTGGGGGGATTCAAACATTACAATAGAAAAGCCTTCATAGAGGGATAGATTCAAGATGCCCCTACATGTGGGTGTTAGTTGTTGTACATCCATTTGTGATCTCTAAAACATTAGGCCCGTGTGCTATTGAAATGATAGATCAAATAGTTTTCATAAAAATATTGTTTCAAAAAACTAAAACGAGGGACAAAATAGAGCATTTGAGAGGTTTTAAGCTTACCTTGGGAAATAACTTGGAATCCCTTTTTGTTCAAAACTACTTGCTTAGAGCTAAAAGTCGCCACACTCACAACAAAAGGAACAAACTTATTTAGAGGAGATGTACTAGGGATAGGACCTTGATGATGAGCACACGGTTATACTGGGGGGGGGGGGTGGTGGTGAATCAGTATAACAACAAACTTTACTTTTTCAAACCTAATACCATATTTAAAACTTGATTAATAATTATAACATCATTTACTCAACATCAATAATCATGCACGTGAGAATAACACAATAACACATGATATTTATGTGGAAACCCTTACGGGAGAAAACCACGGCACAATAATGCTTTTATATAAACTTTTTCTTACAACTTTGTAGGCATCAACCTATGGGAGGCATCAATTCCCACAATTCGTAGGCACCAACCTACTGGAGGCACCAACCTCCATAGAAACTCAATATCTCCTATTTATAGGCACCAACCTATTAGATGCACCAGCCTCCAAAGTAGACAAAGAATTTCCCGTTCTTAAATTGCTCTTTGAACAAATGATATATATAATACCTTCACAGTATATGTCTCATAAATCCTCCTAAATTCTGTTTATAAACTTTCTTAAACTTACTCACAATCTCATCATAAATTTTCTCATGAAATCTTCATAGACCTGCTCATAAAATCTTCACCAATCTGCTCATAACTCTGCTATAACTTCTGCTCAAAACTTTCTTCAGGTCTGCTAAAAAATTGTCTCCAATATGCTTCATGAATCTGTGCAATCTTCCTCAAAAAGTCTGTTCTAAATCTGCTTATTCATTTTCTACAAATCTGCTCACAAAGTCTTCCTCAATCTGCTCATGTAATCTTCCACACACTTCAACTTTCCTCTTCTTATTCCTCTATATCTGCAATGATTACTTCAATTTTCTCTTCACGCAAATATCGGTGAATATATGATATACCTTTTTATCTCTTTTTCACCATTGCTGGTGTTCATTACATTAATCACTGCTTTTAATATTTATCTCTGCTTATATCTGTTGTTGCATCATAAAATATTTCATTGAGTTACTCCCACTTTTTCACATTCCAAAAACCTCTTCTTATATCTTCATGTTTCTATGAGGAGAGACATCCCTTAGAAAGGAGGCGACCTTTCCTTTGTTAATTGCTGCCTCTTTAAACTTCTAATCGATATTCATTAAACACTGGCTATGACTAATACTAAATTGCTACACTTTTGATCTATCAATCGGCGCCCTTTGTCTTATATGGCATTTGTCTTATATAGTTGCCTTTAATCGTTGCTCCTTTCTATTGATTAATTTCTGCATATTATAAATTCTTGATCGCTGCTTTTTACTAATTGCTTTAGTTAAGACAACTTTTGTCTTATATGGATTTTGTCTTATATGAATGAGACTTTTTGTCTTATAGCACATCACTCCAAATTCGTATCACTTCATAATTTGTATTTTAATTTCCTACGTTGCCTTCACAAATTAATCATAGCCTTTTATTAATTGCTGCTCTTTATGGAATTTCCAGTGCCATTTCTTCTTTCCATGTTAATCACTACACACTGGTTATTTATGTTAATCTTAAATCATCGCCTTTATCATAAACTGTCCATACTATTATGAATTGCTGCATTTTAAACATCTTTATCGCTGCATCTTTAAAATTGTTGTACATACATTAATCTTTAAATGGAATCACTACTTTTTAAGGAATATTGATCGCTGCTCTTAATCCATTTTAATTGTTGTTCTAATAAACATTAGTAAATTTTCTTGTTCAGTGCTGAGACTTTGACAAAGCCTGCCCCTTTGAACACTTCTGTGGTTATTACAACGTTTTCCACTAATGGATCTTATATTCATTATACAGCTCTATTTTAGCACTTAGTTATTTGTAAACACTTCACTGATTGATGTCTTTGTTTAACCTGTCTTCATTTCTATCCTACCTTCTATGACCCTGCCATTCTCGAAGTATCCCTTTCATGTGACCTCACCATTCTCTGTTTGTTTCCTTAGCATAAAATATTGCTTATCCTTCTTTTACTTTTCCTCTTCTATAACAGCCTTGAGTTTTGCATGAGACGCACCTTGTGTATCACTATATTAATTGGTAAGACAATCATTGTATTCCTCTTATTAAATCTAAATGATATTAATTCTCCTTTGACATTGATCTCATTTGACATAATTGATAATTTCCAATCGTCTATATACTCTTGACATCAATGAGAATATGTCTTTTCACCTTTGACATCAATGACAACTTTTCCAACACTTGATTTGTGTCGTGAGTGTCACCATGCACAATCATATCCATCTCCACCACCATAGGAGAACGAAAACAAGGTACCTCACCATTAGGAGCATACTTTGTCTTGATCCACTGGTGCAAAAGTGCCATTGGATAGGAGCCCATAGGAGAATGAAAATAGGGTACCTCATCATTAGCCAACCCTAAAGAGACAACCCCTAAAGAGCATACTTAATCTTGATTCATTGGTGCGGAAGTGCCACTAGATAGGAGCCCATAATTAGTTTGTTCATCAAGGTTTTATGGGCACAACAATAGAGAAAAGTGGTAGTCATTTGGGAAGTAAAATTGTAGATTGAAACCAAGGCATGTTATTGTTACTATAATGAGAATATCATTCTTATTATGGTATCAACATCATAGTTTCGAGACTCGCCCAGATTCGCTCGGGCTCGACAAGTCTCGTGTCGAGTCAACCCTGCTGAGTCCATGGGACTCTGGTGAGTCCAAGCGATTGTGCTATTTCCTTTAGCAGCTCAGCTACAATTTGCGTTTATACTTAATACTAATGTGATCGATGTATACTTGTGTATGCGATCAAATTAGCTTCTATTTGATGGTGTTATTGTGTTTTTAAGGTTTATTTATTAAAGGGTGCATGAAACAAGTTTTAAATTAAATCCTTAAAAATCTCTAAATTTCTTGGGTTTTTCACTTTGCTGAGTCTGCACTGAGTTTGGGTGCTGAGTCCCGAGTCTCGAGTTGAGTCACCCTCGCCGAGTCCGTGTTGAGTCCGAGTCTCGGAACTTTGGTCAACATCAAGCTTAGGATATCACTATTTCATATTG
>VDFB02015184.1:0-16902 GCA_007258455.2 Sequoia sempervirens
AAGGTAGGTGTGAAACTCCAATGTCTACTAGAACTTGTGTCTAAAAATGAATTGTTTGTATATGACTCTTTGGACAATGAGGGTGAGATTTTGGAAATATTATGGGAAGGAGGGGTAGAATCTAACAACCCCCAATTATCATAGACAAGTTTTGTAGGTGAAGAGTTAGGACCAACTTGTATAGGTTCAAGTATTGATCTAGGAATGCAAGGGTTAGGGGAGTTGGAAGTATTGTGATCAGTTAACACATAGCTTTTCTCATCGACATCAATCGTGTATATCTTTTTATTGTATTCAAAATTCATGACATGGTGAAGGGTAGATGGGACTCCTTTCATAACATGAATCCATGGTCTACCTAGGATAAGATTGTATGGAAGGGGTTCTTGCATGATATGGATAGAGGTAGGAAACATGATAGGTCCAACCCCAATAGGTAATGTGATCATCCCAAGTGGTTGCCTATCCACATTGTCAAAGCCACAAATATGAACATCATTAAGTTGAATGAGTTGTTTGTCCATGCCAAGTTTATCGAGGAGGTCGATACTACAAACATTAATTTATGATCCATTGTCGATGAGAGTGTGCCTAATTAAAGTCTCATTAATGATCACCTTTATCATCAAGGGATCATTTTTGTGTTGAATTGCAAGTGGGGGAAACTCATGTTTAGGGAATGTGATTTATGATTGGGTGGCTTTTATGGGACAAGGGGAGGATGTGACATGATTCAATTTTGTCAAAGTTGAATGAGCTCCCATACAGATTTATTAGCAGGAGTCTTTTTAAGATATTCAATAGTAGGAACTTTATGAGGAAAAGGTAATGATGTAGGAGTGTTGTGTGGTCCTCTAGATGTTTGAGTCACTCAGTTACAACTTAGTGGCTGCAAAATATTGTTATGAGTAGATTGCATGATGGATTTCAAGATAGTTATGAATTTTTTGTGTTTTTCACTAATGGAAGATGACTTAGGAATCTTACTAATTAAAGGAGATCTAACTTGTGTCGTCATAACCTCAAAACAATTTTCTTGACTGGCATGATATGTTGGTGAAGGGGATTCTAGTGCCACTTGATTATCATCTCCTAAGGAAAGGTTAGTAGTTGAAGGATGTGTGCCCATGGTCATACTGTTTTGCATTATGATATTCTCCCTAGGAGAAGAGTTGTTAGAAGAACTACAAGCAGAATGTTATTAACATTCAAAGTTTGGTTCTTCTAAAAGAACTTCATTGCTAGTAGGGGAATGATCAATGGGTGAATGATTGTGCTCCATAAGGGTTTCCCTAGGAGAAGGGGGGAAAATAAAATATTCATAACCTTCCTCAAACAAAGTATCTACTACACAACTATTAGAGACACTACGAGAAGGGAAAATGTTATTATCATGATTATTTATGTTTAAGTTGTCTTGTTGATCAATGTCTTGTCCACTAATAGAGGTAAAAGGAGAGAAACAACACTCTCATTGATTGGTTCTTCTATCACCAAAATATCTTTTTTTCCAATAGGAGAGATATTAGGAGAAGAACAAATATGATCGTGAGGAGTGGCCAAAGTTGTATTATCTTTCACTAAAACACTCTCATAGGGAGGGGATAGGAAGTGTTTCTTAACATGTTTACATATGCAAGGTACAAGCATTATTTCAATAAGAATGAAAAGAAAATGTAACCTTTTCATGCAATGTTTAAGCAATAGGAACATTGTATATGCAAAGGTACAAAACATTCTTATCCAATATATGCAAGATTTGAAGAATGCAAACAATGTACGTGCAAGAATGAAAAGCACTTTTAACAAACTTATGCAAATTTCAATAAGAATGAAAAGAAAATGTAACCTTTTCATGCAATGTTTAAGCAATAGGAACATTGTATATGCAAAGGTACAAAACATTCTTATCCAATATATGCAAGATTTGAAGAATGCAAACAATGTACGTGCAAGAATGAAAAGCACTTTTAACAAACTTATGCAAAGTTTTAGGAATAGAAACATTGTATATGCAAAAGTGAAAAGTGATTTTTTCAATGCTATGCAAAATTACAGAAATGGAAACATTTCCAGATCTAATGATGCTTGGAGTTGAAGTGATTGGAAAAATGACTATCTTAAATTGATGTTTTTGAGATAAATGCATAAAAGAAATGCTCCAAAAACCTTCCAGACTTATACTATATGATAGTAGGAGCCTTTGTAAGCATAAAAATGAGATTTCATATGCTATTTTAGTCAGTGAAAATTTTATAAAGGGACTGATTCGCCACAGATGGTGAATGAGTCCCAGTAGGGGTGTTTTAAAAAAAATTCAAAAATTATGAATGGTTTGTAATGTGTGTGAGATTGTAAGGTGCGGATCTAAGATGGAGATGTAGAATTTTAGATATTTTTAATGAAATTGTATACAAAAATGCAAACAAAATGCACTTTTTCATAATGCAAAAATTTGAAACCCTAGATGCAAATTAATAATGCAACTCTAATGCAACTTCAAATGCAAGCTAGGATTAATAAGAAAATAAACTCCAAATCAGAAAATAGGATGTTCAAAAAGTTAGGTTCACCAAGATGAACCGTAGACTTTTGGCTCCCTAATGACTCTCTAGCTCTTCTAGGGTTTTTTCACCTAAAAGGAGACAACTTAGGCCAAAAATTCTAAAGGGTTCATTAAATTTAAGATGTCTATGATGTTTTTTAGACTAAATAGAATGATCTAAGTACAACTAAGCTATTAAATTGATCAAATATGAATGCAAAACCTAAGAAACAAGTGATGTTTGAAAACACATTTTGTAATGCAACAATGAACTAGAAATAAATGCAAAGCTAAACATAAATGAATGAAACCTAAAGTGTTCACCTAGAACTTTGAAGGAGACTGGAGATTGATTTTGAAATGTTGTTGATACTGATTTCCAGGCTTGGAGGGACTTATTCACCATTCTAGGCAACTCAGTCCTAGTTTTGTAAAATCGAACCAAAGCCCGTTTCAGATAAAAGGGTATCCAAAAATGCAAAAAACCAAAAACTGGCCTTGGAGTGGGACTCATTTTCCACCCATGGTGAATTAGTCCACTTTTTAATTTTTGAATATTCAAATGTTGATTTTGGAGCTTTTGTTCTACACTTCGGCTTCCTACAGCTATCCACTTCTGAAACTATTGTATTCGGGCCTGAAAGTGACTTTTTGTTGATATTTTGACTTGAATGATGAAGAGATGACTTGAATGACTTTGAAACATAATCTTAAATGATTCTTAATCCTCCAAGAGTCCTAAATATGCATACAAACAAGATAATAAAGAGAAATTGTTGATTGTTAGGGCATGAGGGTTTGCCTTGGTATAACCTTGTTTAGGTAATTAAACCAAAATGATGAAATAATAGAATGAAACATGAAATAATGGAATATATTACCTTACCATGATTAATGATCTTGAAATTCTACAACAATGTACATGAAGATTCAACCCTTGAATGCTTTATCAAGCTAACTTGATGACTTCTAATGAAGAAAGCCTAGCATGCTTGAATTGAATGAGAAGATAGATGACAAATAAATGATAAGAGATATGTGAATGAGATAATGGATGTAAAATAAGGATAAAAATACTTATTTATAGATAATTGTGCCTTTGTAGCCGATAATACCTCATGACAGGCTACCATGTAGTTAAAATTAACTTTAAATTTCACTTTTTCCAACTGAAAAGTTAAAATGGGGGCCAGATAGGACTCATTCACCACACATGGTGAATGAGTCCCACTTAGATGGGATTGATTCACAATGCATGGTGAATGGGTTCCACACGAGCCATTCCGATAGCTAAGAGGCCAAGGAATAAGGAAATAAGGTCTAAATTGCAACTTTGTTGGGTGTTTGACCAATTTAAGCATCGAGATGCACAATATGGGTTAATAGAGGTCTATTATTAATGATGTGAATTCCAAATAGGGCTTGGGACACAAAATTCAATGTGAAAGTGTGATTAAATACACTTTACAACACTAAAATGAGGTCCACACAGCCTAGGAAGGGCACAAGAATCAAAGTGAACAAGGAATAAGGAAATAATGTTTAAATTGGAACTTTATGGGGTGTTTGATTAATTTAAGCCTTGGGATGCACAATATGGGTTAATAGAGGTCTATTATTGATGATGTGAATGTCAAATAGGGCTTGGGACATAAAATTCAATTTGAAAGTGTGATTAAATGCACTTTACAACACTAGAATGAGGTCCACACAACCTAGGAAGGCACAAGAATCAAAGTGAACGTACAAGACACAATATAGAACTAGTTTAACATTAAATTTATCTTACGAGCCTTCCAAATTGATTGATAATGTTATTAAATACATTTTATAATGTTGAGTTAGGGAGGAGTGGGTTCATTAGGTCTAGAAAAGGTGAAATTCCTTTACAAGACTTTACAACACCTTCACAAGACATTGATAAACACATTTTATTTAGTGTAGAAGGGTCCAAAACCTATTGTGGATGCATGAAATGCCTCATAAAACTTGAGTGAAGGCCTCATTAAGTCAATTTATCATGAATTATTCCCATGTCAAGAAAAGGGTCCATTTTTTATGGCACACCTTTAATTAATTAAATATTTACTATTTATTTAATTATTTTTTATTCACATGACCAAATTAATTAAATAAGTATTTTAATTATTTAATTAATTTCCCTTTATCAGGTTTGTTCTTTTTCATTCAATCCTAACCTTTCAAACTTATTTACAAGGATTATAATCTAAAATTTTCATCATGTCACTAGTGTTACCTTCACATGTCTAGCTAATTCCTTGTCTAGATTCTTTGAGCTTAGACACCTCCCCAAAAGTTGAACTAAAATTTTATATTATCCACTCATTTCAATCAAACCTCTTAATCTTAGCCATTCACATGAGGATTTTTGTCCTTATCCAAAACTTAAACGTAGATCATATCCCTCATGTGCCACTTCTCACTTGACCACATCTTTCAACCTATCCCTAATCTTCATTCAATCTTAGCCATCCATCATCAGTTTTTCCTAGCCATTGATTTTACATCTTAAAGAATCTATATCTAGAGGCTATCATCCTTCATCATCATCAAAGAGTAAAGTTATGACAACCTTATAGTACCATTTTTCTATCTCATTTAGAATCATACTAAGGTTATGCTAGAGTATTGATTAATCCATAAAATATCATAACATAAGAGAAAATAAAATGGAACAAGGGTGAATCATATTTCTACTCATCAAGGGGTGATAAGGATTCTAGGTGAAGTTATTGTGTCTGTATTGCATTATCTTCCATTTTATTTTATCTTCAATATTTTAATCATCTTTAATTTGGCATTTTCAATGGGATCCACATCCCTATTTTAAACCTTTTTGTTAAAAGATATTATGAGTGTTTTGTGATGTAGATTTCATTTTTAGCATTTAGACCCATGTCAACCCATCTTTTCTCTCGAAACATCAACCATTTTCTTAATACCCATCCAAAACCCAACATCTTTCCTTCACCTCATCATTTTCATTAGTTGCCATAACCTAAACATCATGATCATCATGCTTTAAAGACATTGGACCAATCAACAAACATCCTATCTAAATGTCATCATTCTATCATTATCATTCTCTATCACGTTTCCTTTAATCATTGACCTATCTTTTCTTTCCAATCCATCATCTTATCTTATCATCTCATCCATTACATTTAATCATTGAACCACATAATCATTCAATCCAAATTCAAATCCATATCCAAATCAAAAACCAATCTTTTTAGGAGCTTAATATAGATCCTAATCCATTTTTATCCACTAGTGTGTATATTTCTTGGGAACTTGCTTATCTTAAGTATTATATTGAGCTAGCATTATCATTTTGGTTTCCCTAGCTTGGGAATTTATTTACCCCAAGCTAGCTACCAAAATCCCCATCCAAGCCTTGTTTAGGTAACTATCAACCCTAAATAAATAAAGCATTCTATCTATCAAGGATTTATACTAACTTGTAACAAAACTAGTTGTGCCATTTCTCACCTCTTGGCTATCAATAGTTTTCCCAAGTTGCATCCTTCTCACCTCTTGGTTATCCATAGAATTTCTATGTTGCATCCTTCATACCTCTTGGTTTCCCATAGCATTGCCAAGCTGCATCTCTCATCATCTATTTCAATCAATAATCATCCCCACTAAACCATCCATCAATATCCTTTAAATCCATCATTATCCTCTTTTTATCCATCATCATTACTTCCAATCCAATAATTTCTATCCATATCTTCATATCCAAGTTGTTACACCCCATTTTTTATTTATGAATTCCTTTTAAATTTACATTAAGAAAACAATGTTGAATGTGAGGTGATGATATTTTGATATTTATGACATTTACAACATGCTGATTTATTTTCTTCAACATTTTTTAGAGTTGTTGAACATCTATACTCATGAGGTTTGACATGAAGGAGTAATTATCTCTATCACATGTATGCTTCTAACAATACAACCAAGCTTGTATTTAGAGATTGAGGTGAAAGTTCACAATACACTAGAAGCAAACATTGTGGTATTTATAAAGATTAAATCCATGCAAATAGACTACATCTACACTTGTTTAAGTTGAATTTATAGGTGTATGATGTATTTCATAGTTATAAAAGTTACTTACAAAGGGATAATAAGTTTATAGATTGTATATAATTCATGAGAGTGCCAATAAAATTTGTACAAACTAATGAATCATTTTAATGCACCTACGACAATGTATTTAGATCAAATATTTTTGCATCATTATATTTTACTATTTGATTCAATATCATATACATTAAAACTATGTAGGAGCTCTTTGCATTAATGACTTCAATTGCACTCCATAATCCATTACGAGAGTGAGGATAACAAAATCATAGAGTATGATTTAAACCACTTATACAAAAATCTATTACATAATCTTAATTCAAAACCTCTCATATTCGCCAAATGTTTAAATCTAAAGTATATTATTAATGTTTATATTATTTATTTATTTACCAAAAATTTACCAGAAGGTTGCATTAATATTAGTGAGAATGATAATATATTCCTTGATAACACCGTCTATGAAGGTTCAAACCCTTAGAGATGTGATTGAACCAAATGAAACTATTAGATACCTTTAATAAATTAGATTTCTCTACTCATAATAACCTAATAGAAATACAACTTCTGATTTAAATATATAATCCCTCATAGTATTATAATCCACTAAATAAAGCTAAACAATCATTTATTTATATCCCAAAAAAATAATTGAATTAAATGTCAAATTATGAATTTAACCCCATTCAATATATAAATGAGTTGTCTCTTAACTCTGAAAAAAAAAAAAGATTGAACATCTACATAAATAACTATTACATTATGTTACAATTACCTTCACACTAAATACTTAGAAATAAAAATAATAACATTTGAATTATAATACTAGAAATGACGATAATCTTTGAAAAGCCTCCACTAGTCTTTGCTCTTCCCCTGTCACAGCCAAACCTATCTCCACTTCGTCCTCTTCTTTACACTCTTCTTCGTAGACTTCTTCCTTTTCCTTTTGGCCATTCTCTTCTTTACACTCTTCTTCATCCACCTCGCTATTTCCGCCGTCCTCTTTATCCTCTTCTTCGTTCATTTCGTCTTCTTCTTCATCCTCTTCTTTACACTCTTCTTCGTCCACTTCGTCCTTCCCGCCGTCCTCTTGGTCTACTACGTCGTAGAACTTTCTTCTTATTTTGATCTCCTCTCTGGTAAGCCATTTAGTAATTAATTCGGAACGTTTTGTGAAGAGACCTATCCATACCCATTTATAATCGTCCATTTGACTTTCATAGCTCCTCCACTGACTGCAAATTTTTATGCAGAATTCTATTGGTGGAGAAACACAATGCACAACAAAACAGAGCATAATAGCATCTCCATTGGAGAAATTCTTATGCACCAACGTTAGCTTGGAATCAAGTTTCTGGTTAGAGATAGAGTCAATCACAACGAGATCCGGAGAGAGTACGTAGTTGACAAGTGAGGCCGCATCAGGGACTGCTCGCGTACATATTACCATTTCAGCTGGCCATTTCTGCAAACAACATTCAGTCAACGCACAATTAGATAATGATAATTATAAATTTTTATTCTTAAAAACTATTATTACCTGTATGGTTTGAATGCAACGCCCAATATCTGGTCCAAAGTTTGCTCTGAGTACCAGCCTGCTTAATTTCTCCATGTGCTCCAAACTTTCTATTCTGGGCACCTCCCAAAAACTTTCTACACTCAATCTTTCCAATCTTGTGCAATATTGTAAACCTTCTAATCTCACAATTCCGTTCTGACCTTTTAGTTGAAGTTCTCTGAGAGAAGTCAAACCTGCAAATCTAGGAAGCTCATCCAACTTTGGGCAGAACACTATTGTCACAAGTTCAAGGCTTACTGGCAGTGCTTCGATCTCCATCAAATGATCATTACCCAAAAGTATTAGTCTCCTAAGACGGGGACAAAGGCCTTGAGAAATTGAAAGCTTACGCACTTCTGTTCCTGATAGTTCTGTCTCCTTCAGGTTGTTATATGCAAAGGGTAACAACGTCGTCTGAAATTCTACATTGCTAATTGGGCAGCTGCATATCGTTAAACACTCTAAGAGATTAAAACGCCCCAAAGATGGTAAGCATTTCACCTTGGAACAATCTATAATTTCAAGATCAGTCAAGGAGGACAGATCTCCAAGAGAAGGCGGCAAACATTCTAGCATGGGACACACAATTATAAGTTTAGTCAAGGAGGAAAGATCTCCGAGAGAAGGCGGCATGTTTGCTAACAGCTTACTCCCTATCTTCACCTCTCGCAGCCTTCTGAGTTGGCCAATGTTATTTGGTAGCTCCCTTAGACTTTCCATATTTTGCAAATTGAGTTCTGTCAAGGACGCCTGATCTGTGATGTGACGAGGCAACTCTTCCACTAGGTCGCAGGAAGTAAGGCTCAAATACTCCAGCTTTGTGATTTGTTGGAAATCCTCTGACATAAGCATGAGCCGACTACAATAATCTAAATTGAGGTGTTGCAAGAGAATCAGATTCTTAAAAGAAACCGGTAACCTCGTCAACTTTTCGCAACCGCGCATATCTAGGTACCGCAGATTTCTCAAATCGCCGAAACTGCTAGGCAGCGATTCGAATTTACTGTAAGATAATTTCAAGTGCTCCAATGATTGAAGACGACAGAATTCTTCTGGCAGACTCAAAATATTAATATTTTTTAACTCTCCTTTAATTACTATCTTTTTCAGCTCCTTGAGACATCCTATTGAGTTTGGAAATCCTTGGAATTTGCGGCAATCAGAAATAACTAACTCTCTTAATTGGACAGGCGCCTGAAGCACATTGCCGAGTATGGAAATGTAAAACATTCAGCAAATATACAAAAAAATCAACTAAAAATTTAGTAGCGTTGAAGGGGAAGATACTAACATCGTTGTCAGCCTTCCACAGTTCTTCTAAGTGATGATCCCCTTCATAGTCTTCATCGAGTTCTAAAACCCTCAAATTTTTCATTGATAGCTGTGAGGGAAGATTTCTCTGCCTAATCTCGAACCAGCGAAGCTATACCAGCTCTCTTGAAATTTCACCAATTACTTGATTAAAATAATCTCCTCCAATCCCAAAATACTTTAGTCCAACTAAAGATGGTGCGAGTGACAAAATTCCTCCATATATATTAACAATGGATTTACCCTGCGAGCAGCAGCCATGAAACTCGTAAGCTTCACTAATTAATCTATTATTAGATTGAACTTTCCTTGCTGATAGGAAAAGCTTTAAAAATATTCAGAAAAAAAACATACATAAAGCCAAAACCTAGTACATACAGTTAAAACTAGTATAAATAGAGAAACAAAGGACACGGACAGGCATACCTGATAACACCCGAACTCAGCTGGTCGTGCTGCCATTATTCCTCGGATGGCATTTCTTTTCTAGAAAAAGGGAAAAAACAAAAAACAAAAGAGAATGTTATAAACTCAAAATAACGATTGTTTTTTTAAACGTCTGTTTATACGGAAAAAACAATAAACTTCTTAAACACAAACTTACGTGTACAGACAGATGTTTTACATTCCAGTGATAACTGACACTATAAAAGAAAGTATTAATCTCACCTCTGTTTGTTTATCAGAATTAATAATCTAATGGGGTGACCAAAGTCGATAGGGTGAATTTTGATTTGCAATTTCCCTTCCTAGATCTCTTAAGTGGTCATGCATTGTTATAAGATTTTCATCGATCAGCTCAACCAAACATTTGTTTCTGAGTCTTTCCCAACCATACAGACCACTCCACCCTAAACCATTCCATACTTCAGTTGCCAAACTGTACTCCTCCCAAATAAAGAAACAAGCAATATCTAGAAACATCTCTTTTTCTTCAGAATCAAGAGCATCATAACTTATTTTGAGTATATTTTTTATATCATCAGGCAATATTCTTGAAATCTTATGCAGAAGAGACTCCCAATATTCCATGCGAGACTCTCCATATAACTGTCCCCCAAAAACTTTGAGAGACAAAGGCAATCCATTGCAAACTTTTACAAACTTCTCAACAAGCTCCTCAAATCCATCTGGAGGAAAGGCCTGTAAGAAAGCATGCCAACAAAAAAGCTGCTCTCCACTAGAGGAATCAAGTCGTTTCATTTTATGTACGAAGGATATGCCCCAAGATCTAAGAACATCAAACTCTCGTGTTGTAACAATGATTAGACTACCCCCTCGAAGGTTGTCTTTTATGGGCAAGAGAGCATCCAATTGATCCTTGGAATCAACATCATCAAAGACTAAGAGCACCCTAACAGATCTCAAATGCCTAGTAAGAATTACCTTACCTTGCTCTATATTGTCAATTGTTACATTTTGCACACCAAGATCTTTGAGGATTTGAATCTGCTTGTTTTGCAACAGGCCTTTGGCTGCACCATCTCTGACATCAAAAACAAAACTGGACCTGTCCATGGATGACGATCTTTTGTTGTATAACTCTTTGGCAAGCGTGGTTTTGCCGGAAACACCCATTCCCCAAATTCCCACAATTTGAACAACCTGATCACCTTGGGCAGATTGGAGTGTATTCATCTCAAAGTCTTGCACTATTTCTTTCAAACCTACTGGATGTCTTGCAACCACTAGTGGCACATCGTTTGTTATTTTCAAAACACAATTCACGATATTTTTCAGGAGTCTCTTCTCATCGCTGCACAAGTAAAAAGATTAAAAAATCAAAATACTAACACAGGTGATTATGCCAAAGTTGAATACATAGATTAGAGAAAGAATCCAGATTTGTTAAGATCGAAAAGCCGAACGTGCGTACTCACTTATTAGTTTTAATGATTTGGCCAGAGTAAAATGAGACGTTGTAGAGAGCCTCCTTCCATTCCTGAAGCTTTTCCAGGCTGTATCTTCCCTTCTCTCAATGCTTCTTGAAAGCGTCAACATACATTCCTTTTCCTTGAGCTATATATCTTAGATCACTAGGATCTACATGATAGAAAATAGGAATGATTGTGGCGCCAGATTTAAGCATGAACTATAGATCTGCCAAACACCAGGGCGATTCTGCATAACCCTTGGAAAAAATAGCAATATGAAGCAAAGCGCTGGTCATTGCTGCTTCTATTGTTCGGGGCAAGAAATCGCCATATTCCAACTCCTCTGAATCCAAAAAAACCGAGAGTGCCATACCAGTGAGAATACCATAGAGAATGCTAGCTAAGGTGTGTTTGACGTCTGGTCCGCGATGATTGATGAAGACATCGTAGGACGGTTTTTTTATGAGTTTTGAGGCTTGGTGTTAGGGGGGATAAGTGCTTAGTGTTTGTAGAAGAGAGGGGATGAAGATAAGAAATGATCAAACGCGTAGATTGAGTGGTAGTTATTTTCATAAATTTCTTTTCTGCGCACTTTGCGATCATCGTAGGTTTTGTTTTATGTATAGGGATCTTCGAACCGGACAAGAGGATAGATAGTGTATATTTATGTTTACATAGGTATGCACGGTATAGCCAATAAAAAATGTTTTGGTCGATATCAAAAAATTATTGGCATGACAACATGCAACACAACATGCAAGTTGTTTATGCGAGGATGTTACGAGTGTTCAATAAACATAAGGCTTCCTATTATTGGAAGGTCAACTCTCGGTGAACAAAGCTTTTATTTAGTTTTTTACTCAATGGTAATATGTGAGTTATTTGCTTATATTTGTACGAGTGGGCCATTAGTGTGGCCTAAACAATGTAATCATGTGGATGGGGTGAGAGAGTGATGTTGAATTCATAGGCTGTTAATTTACGATACGATTATGTGGTGGATGTAGATGTCACATTTTATGTGAATATCAGGGTGTAATATTTATATTACATTTATTATATTAAACATGGGTTACTAATAGGATAATGAGTATATGTCATTTTTCTAATTCTATTTTATTGTGTTATCTTTTTTCGAATTAAAAATATGGAGGTTATATAATGATTCTTTTCTTTCATTTACTATTTAATTAAATTCATATATTATTGAAAAGTCAACTCTTAGTCAACAAGTCTTTTACTTAGTTTTGTTACTCCGTGTTAATATGTGAGTTATTTTCTTCTATTTGTACAAGTAGGTCGTTAGAGGCCTAAAAATTATACCATACCTATGTTACACTCTATTATGTGGATGGGTTGATAAGTGGTATTGAATTCATATGTTGCTAATTTATGTTATGACTATATGGTGCATGTGCACAACTATATGTTGGACATATATGGTGACATTTTATGTAATATCAATATTAGTATAAAATTTATATTATGTTTGTTATATTAAATTTGGGTATGTAATTTATTTTATTGTTTAGGTAAGATAGAAAAATGAGTATATGTATTTCCATTGTTTTTTTAATTTAGCCGATAGGCTATATTATGTGCAAGCTTCCAGCCAGGAAGTTGTCTCACGCCAAAATTTATTTAGACGGGAAGTGTTGTCAGGCAAGTGCAGCTGTCGGGAAGCTCACGTCGGACTGGAAGTTGTCTCGCACCGAAATTTATTTACCCGGGAAGTGTTGTCGGGCAACTGCAGCTGCCGGGAAAGTTCTGGCCAGAAAGTGTTGTCGGGCAAGTGCAGCTACAAGGAAGCCCACGCCAGATGGGAAGTTGTCTCACACCGAAATTTATTGAGTCGGGAAGTGTTGTTGGGCAACTGTAACTGCTAGGAAAGTCACCGCCGATAGCTAAATAAAGAAAGTTATGTTTTCAAATGCCAGTTTTTACTACTGCTGGCGCTCCTCTGCGTACACACCTCATGCACCCTGACCTCGCTATGCAGCTACTTGGCGACCGCCTGGGAGCTGCTTCGTCACTGCTTAGGCTTACTATAAGTTTGCTTCAGATGGGCTTGTGTAATGTAAATAATTTTCTGCTTTGCTAGGGTTTCGTCTTGTACTGAGATTGTTTGGCTTCATGTAAAAAATTGTCCTTTGCTAGGGTTTTGTAAGCAACAAGAGGCAATTTCTGCATTTCCCTGCTTCAGGTTCGTGTTTTTTTATTTGTTGCAGCATTACCAAAATCTAAAAGAATTTGTCATTTGGGTTTCATCCTGCATCCTACCTTAGAGTTGTTTGGGTTTTGTGAAATTTGTTCACAAATTCTAACAGAGGATATTGCAGCAGGAACGTCTTATGATGGATATTGTAGTAGCAGAGGAAGAAATAACCAGATCGAGGGATTCTGCTGAACTAGAAGCAGCTGCTGGAAAAGCTGTTATGCAGGAGTTCAAAGAAGAGGTAAATTCTTGGGCTTCACTACATATTTTTCGGAGACATTGTTTGAAAGTATTAGTTATTGTCTAGCATCTCCCTTTGAAAAGAGTGAAGCAATGTAAGTATGGAATATGGAATATTGTCTTTCTATGTTAGTTTGCCTGCTTAGAAAAGAACAAAAATATCTCAAGACATTCAATGATCAACCTCAAGAATGGGGCATACGTTGCATTGTATATAGCTGGAAATTATGCTTTATGATGTCCTAAAATCTTCTTTTTGATGGCTTTCCTATGCCCTTTTGCCTTTTCTTGTCAAAGTATTTTATGTGCTAGAAACCTTGTAACAAAAATAGAGGAAGCGGTGTGTAAGTATTCCTAGTAAAGTGGAAGATAGAGTGGGACATTTCTTCTCTGCTGGCAATTGCTCTCCACAATCTCTATTACTGTGGTTAGCTCTGAATTGGGTTCTTTTCACACATTGCATTGGCTCCCTAGGAATTGAAACTTCCGATCTCTGTTTGTTTAAAATAAGTAGGTTACACTCATTTCGTGAAGATTAGAAAGAAACATACTTCTCAATCATGATGCCCAACTTAGGAGCTCATCTTGCTCGACATCCTTCTTTCTGACCAAATGACCTAAAGTCACTGAAAATTTTTGGAAGCTCCAAACGGGAAATATATTTCCAGTGTGTCAATCCACCATACTTGAGGCATTGTTGAACAACTTCAATCAGGTGAATTTTTTAGATTTAAAACTTTAAAGCTGTTTAATTTTTTGTATAGTAAGATTTACACTATAGGAGGCCATGCAAGTTGCTTTCTCCCGCATTGTTTTACTTTTTCACTCAGACTTTTAGTTTTCAAAATCAAGTTCAGTAGACCGAAATAGCTTGGTGCCTAGCCAAACCTTCGCCAAATACGGGCAAGTCTAGTGACTGTTTCTTGAGGATGCTTTCCTTTAAGCTTTTATTGTTTGTATAACGCTAAATTTCCTCCAAACTGCATCCATTCGATGGAACATTTTGTATGGTACTACGAATCACTACTTTGCTCATCTAGGAGAGAGTTGCACGCTTGAATTTTCCTGTATAACACAAGAAATGAATTTTTTTTTCTTGATCACTCTGTATCTGCCTTCAATATGGAGGAAATACTCAATTCAGCGAGAAGGTAGCCCATAAGACCCTTAAGTTTCTCTCCACTTTTTGGTTGCAAGCATGAATCCCTTACAGTTAGACCTGAAAATTTACATACTACTAACAAAAGAGTTTTTTCAAAGAATAGGTTTGACAAAATACAACTTGTAACAGGACTGCCCTGTTGATTAGCCTTAGCATCCAAGAAAAAATCATTTAGCTGTTTACAATTCTAATGAGTGGTTAAGTACGCTGTTTACAGAATCAGTAGTATGATTAACTATTTCGACCAAACTCTATGCACCATGGACAAAACTCTGTTCATGTAAGTGAAAAACTTATGTGTCACCCATTTTGCTTCAGTTTCCACCACTTTAACTACAGCTCAATTGTCAAAAACACAGTTGCAAAAGTATAATTCTCTACCATATGCTTATTTGATGTTCATAAAAATGTCTAACAACGTTGTCAAATGTCTACCATAGGAATCAAAACTCAAAATAGTTCCTAAATAAACATTTATGATCTTCACACATAAGGTAACAAAAACCCAGATCATTCTATAATTATTTTAGCCAAACAAAATCCAAGATGATAGGGCTACGTTCCTAGCTTTGGAATCACAATGAGAACTAATCTTCCACCATCCTTGTAGGAGAAGAAACATTGATTATATATGTTAGCCAAAAAAGTGCTAAAGAGAGATTGCTAGTTTAAGACAACACAAGGTATATGCACAAGGTTTAAACCAAAACTCATGATTTTGTAAATATTTCTTTTGATGTTTTAGTTTAGAAGGTTAATTATAATTGTGCTTATGCTTGCAATAGAATTGATTTCAATATAAAAAAGGACATCGGTCGTAATGCTACAATATGGATATTTCCAAGAAATGTAAAGATGGACAAGAGCATTGTTCATGATGTTCTTGTTCAAGGTTCCACCCAAATTCCTAGATGCTTTGGAACTTTGTAATCATCACCTCAAAAACTTAACCATAATTTTCTTAGGATTTCATGTTCCTCTTCACCTTTTTCAGATAGCCCAACCAAAGATGTTTGCCTTGGTATGTGCTTTGATTGTCAAAGATATGCTGGAGGAAACCTCAAAATATCAATATATGGAAACATACAATTTATTCATCAGCAAACATAGGCCCAATAATGTTCAGATATAAATAATGCTCAGCAAAGTATATAAAACTATTGGCATATTCCTTGCAGCTCCCCTAGCTATAAGTGCTAGTCTTATCTTATTCTTATCTTCTTGATATTTTAGAATATAGAGGCTATATTATGAATCTCTCCTTTCATTTACTATTTAATTGAATTCATATATAAGAATATAGGAATTTTTTTTTTCTATTTTTTTTAGTTTCTAATCAGAATACTATTTTGTATTTGGGGTAGATTTATTGAAATTTTATTATTAAATCTAACATTTTATTAAAGAATGTTATTTCAGTAGTTTAGCTATTTTCTATTTTCCATCATATCATAAAACAGTATTTATCAGGTTGTTAGTCAGTTCCCTGTTAATTTTAGACTGTACTTCATACTATTTGTCTGTACGAATGCTAGTGCCCAACCGAGATGCCAGTGTGCCACACTATCGTCCATCTTCTATACTGGAGTCCCTTGGCAGAGAGCTACCTAGGTTGTAGTTTAGACTTAGGAATTTTCTCACCTAATTACCTAAACCTATCGGGTTGACAAAAGGATAGTGGTAGATCAACTGCCCTTTCTTTTCACCCTCTTAAAACACCAAACCTATCCTAGAAAATCCTTTAGCGTGAGGTAGATTAGGGAAACTGATTGCTCTAAATCCTCGTGTGACTTGCGGTCCTGAGCAGTTGGTCCCTCTCCTCTACAAGAGGGAATAATATAATTAAGTATTTTTTATTATATGCAACATCTTGGTAAT
>VDFB02015185.1:0-45552 GCA_007258455.2 Sequoia sempervirens
TGCATAAATTGTAAAACATTACTAAGGCAATGTTGTTATAAATTGTCTTAGTAACTATTATTATAAATGCAGTTAAATGAAAATAAATGTTGATAGAACTTTCTTATTTAAGTTTGAGTCTCTTGGATGAAATAAGAAAAAACTAGGCAAACTAGACCTTTTATTTCAATTTTCAATCTATTTGGGGGTGATTTTTGAGTGCTTTTTGGATCAACCCATTGGAGAAAGAAAGTTTCCATCATTTTCATCTAGTTTGGAGGCAATTTGGGCACTGATTTTGAGGATTTTCTTTGGAGCTCAAAATTTGTACTCAGATTTTGCATACTACTTCAGTTTTAATAAAAAAAACACAACATTCCTATCTCACACTTTGTCTCATATTTGTAGTAGCAATTTGATGTTCATTGTGATTCTAAGTACTTGAATCCTTTTTATGTCTTGTTATTGTGAATCTTTGTGCAAGGATTTCATATGATTCAGGTTGTGTGTTGTGTTTAGTTCAAGCATTCACACAAATTACTATTGAGTTGCATGTTTTAGTTGAGATTGTGAAAGTTAAATGTTTTGAGAGATTTATTGTGAGTAAAAGTTATTGAAATAAGTTAAAGTTCTAGTGCATCGCCATTAGGAGTTTAGGATCTTCATTTTCAGTTATCTTTCTAAACCCTTTTCCTTAGAAAATTTTGTATTTTAGGTGATTTACCAAGGGAACCAACCCACTCTGGAGATTCATTCTCACCATAGGTCACCCACAACTTGAGAGTGTTTCCATGTTTCAACAGGATAGTTGAGTCAAAGTTAGTTAGGGTGCAATCCTGATTGACAACAGTGCCTTTAGTATTAGAACTTGCTTCTGAAGAATTTTCCTTCACACATCTCTTAGAGTTAGCAAAATTAGTTTCATCTTTTAAAGACATGAACAAGCTTTCACCATCCTCATCATCCCCATAATAAAATTCATCATCAAATATATTGGCAACTTCTCTAACATACTAACTTTTCTTAATCATCTTACATTTTTTCTCCTTATTTTTTTCCATTCAAATCTCTATGTGGACATCTTAAAGCACAATGACCTATCTTTCCACAACTAAAAAGTTTGAAATGCCACTTACCTATGTACTTTCTAGTACCCTTTTTCATACTTCTCATAAAGTTTGCTTCCACATCATCAAGATCCTCCTGATTTGATTCCATAGTCTTTTTTTATTTGATAGCCTCAAAAGAAGTCTCAAATTTTGTATTGCTTGTACAAAATTCTCTCATTTCAAAAGAAGTTAAAGAGCCATAGAACTGATTTCTAGTATATTGGTTCAAATTTTATAATTCCTCAATAGGAGAAACTTTATGACTATAACATTTAGGAAGAGTTCTGAGTACCTTCTTCACCACTTCTTCTTCTTTCAGTTTTCCACCAAGACTTCTAATTTCATTGACAATCATCCACCTTCTACACGTATCTTGTGATTTTTTCATCTTCAGACATTCAGATGGTCTCAAACATGATCTTTAGATTTTGCATCTTATCTTGCTTGACATGATCATATCCTTCATAAATGCTTTCTAACTTTACCCAAATTCATAACTTTCACTAATTCAAAATTAGCAAGACCACTTAAGAAAATTTCAGCTTTAAAATAACTATTCATGATAACTCTCATGAATGGGTACCCACCTAGGTATTCTAGTGGTATTGTCATTTTTCAGCTTTAAAATAGGTACCCATTCATTTTTTAGAATAGGTACCCATTTTAAAGTGGGTACTCATTCCAAAAGGTGTAAAACTCACAATTGATGTTTTTCATTTTGATTTAAGCTTAGAAAAGGCATGGTAACCCAGCCCTTAGCCTTGGACCTACAAGTACAAGGTCATGACAATATCAAGAGAAAAAACTGACTATGTCAATATGGCTAGCAAGTTTTTTTTCAGAATTATTTCATGAAATTAAAACCCATTTTATATGAGATTGTGTAGATTCTAAATATGTTATATTTTTTCCAATTGGATTATTTTTTCTATTTTTCAAATATTTTTTGATGAAATTGGTCCATAAACCTGAAATATCAAGTTTTTATTATTATTTTAATAACTTTTTATTAAAATATTTTTTTTAAAAACAAAATATATGTGAACAATATTCAGACAATTCATTTCAATTTGAAAAAAATAAAAAATAAAAAATGATAAGTTTAGGTCATCTTATGCGTGACATACATATGGGATTTTCAAAACAACGATTACAACCAATAAAAAATGAACAAAAAAATATATTTAGAAAAAAATTACAAAAAAATATCATGAGCATTCTTCAATGTGTTAGAGATCATTTCCCAAAAGGATTCAAAAAAATAAAAAAAATTTAGGTCAAAATATGGATGGTGTACATGTGCATGGTATGGAAAAAAAAAAGACTTTTAAATTGTGGTTTTTAGGCATGCCTATTGAAAATCAATTTGTGTCATTTGGATATTAAAATAAATTACATATTTGGAAACTAGACTCTAAGTAATACACTTCATATTACTGATTTTTTTTAAGATTCACTCTTTAAGTGCTTCAAATTTGTAGGTCAATTTTGACAAATTCTAAAAATCAGGGAAAACATTTCCACTTTTTGGCCAAAAAGTGGACTCAACTTCTTGCACACACCCCATACCTTGCTTTTCCATTATTTTCATAGGCCTTGATCTCATCATCAGTGCTCAAACCACTTGTAGGTATAGTATATCCATTCTCAATAGACTTCTAGATTTCAAATCCAAGAGAAACTAGAAAAAATTCCATCCTTATTTTTTAGAATGCATAATCTGATCTATGAAATAGAGGATCATCTTTCTTGTGCACCACCCCAAATCTACATCAAGCAGTTAAGCTTTCTTCCAAGGAACCTTGGTTTGATACCAATTGTTGAAAGCACAAGACAACTGAGATTTGGGGTGAATCAATTGTACCTTAAAATTTCAAAACCCTCACAAACATTCAAATCCACATTAATCCAACTAACCCTTAATCTGTTAGAATGATTTATCATGAAAGTAGATAACATAAACTGAACCAAAGAAACACCATGCACAATTGAACACCATATTTACATGGAAAACTCAAGAAGGGAAAACTACGATGAGGATTAGATCACAATATAAAGTAGTATCAACACTGATTACAAAGGGCTCACTACACAGAAAAAAGAAAGACTCATTTCTAAAGGCTCACTACCAGAATAGAAAAGAAGATAGAGAAGAGTGTTACAATGAGAAATCCATCTTAATGCAAAAAAAATTCTACCACAACATCACCAACACCTTCGCAGTCTTACTGAAGAATTATACACCTTCTACTCACTACATCCAGTAATCTAACACATGAAAGCTCACACTAAAATTCACAAATTCACACCTTACAACTCTGCAATCTGCATTATTCACATCACTCATATCTATCTTATCATCCCTCAAAAACTCAACACTTATTTATACCTTCGTCAACCTTGAAAAAATTCTTTGAGGTTGGCTATGCACCTCAACTGTGCAAATTCAAATTAGGTTGGTACCAAAATATTCCTAGAATGGAAAGGAATGAAGGTGGACCACAACACACCTTATCTAGGACCTAAATACACTTATACATGCCATGGAACACTTCCAAAAACATCGAAGCAAATCTATAATTAGTGTAAACACCCCAAGGTCAGCTAAACCTATGTTAACACCATTAACAATTAAGTACACACTTCCTCAAATTCAAGGATGACGCACATACCACACACCATGTTTGAGCATGATATAGAATATTCCATGAACAACCTAAAATTCAAAAAATTCCTTGGCAATAACTTTTTCTTAAAAAATGTACACACCCAGTACACTCAAACAACCCTCCACACACTGTTACTTAAGAAACAAACTTCTAGAGAACCAAACTCAAACAAAATCAACTGAAGAAAGATAAAAACACTATCAGTATCCTTCTAGATTTGCAAAACCTAAAACCACTCTATGGAGAAATGCGGAGCAAAAAAATTTCTCCCAGAAACCTTTGCAAAACACAGTTACACACTGGTAAACACAACTTCCTCTGCACAATGATCTATCACACTAAATTCTAGATATAACACCACTAAACACATTTGATCAACATATCTAAACCACATAAGCAGGTCTTTAACATAGAAGAAATACAGAGTGAAACTAAAATGCTACTCTGCAACACAAAACACAACTTCAACACTATTTCCTCTTTTTATTCAAATTTTCTCAAAAGCACTTGGAAACCAAGCACTAGACACACATCCTCAACATCTTCAATACTTCTTCATCACCATTGAACCAACTACAACATATAACTCAACCATATATCCATGGAAAAAATCTTATCAAAGAAACACTAGAGGTTGACACTAGTAGCTTACTAATGACAACATAATGCAACTAATCAAAGCATCATCAAAGACAACACCAAATCAATACGACCTGTACATCCTTGCAAAAAATTCCTTCTTCCTTTCTTGCTTCTATATATGACTTGGGTTTTATCTGTCCTTGTTCATTGCTTGCTTCTTTATATGGCTTAGGTTCTATTTTTGATAGTAAAGAAAAGTGTACTTGTTCACTTGATCTTTTGAGTCTCTTCTGAGTCTAAACCCCACTATCATTATCACCTATGATTTGATTTGTTGAGTTATTTTTTTAAACATACTTTTGAGTTTTTGGAACAAATTCTTCTGAATCTTCAATGTTTCTATGAAATCATTCTTCTTCATCTTCTTCCTCTAGAATAGTAATATTTTAAATAGTTTCATCCACCTTCACATTTTCACTTTCAATTGTCCTCTTTAATATTTGGTTGTAACATTTGTAAGCTTTGCTCCTTAAAGAGTAAACAAGAAAAATGCTTTCATATGATCTTTGAATCAAACTTACATAAATTCTCTTCATCTCTTTTTATGTAGAAATTGCTACCAAATATTCTAAGATGCCTTACCAATGCCAGTCTTCCCTTCCATAACTCATATGGAGTCTTCTATATCTTGTGCCTAGTCTGAACTCTATTCAAAATATACAAACACTAGTAAGAAAATAAGAATAAAATACTGAAAAAACTACTAAAAACTATTTATAAATGACTAAACTTAGTCACGTGACCATTAGTAGTTTATTTCCAGTCATATATAACATGACCAGATTGATGACTAAACCTTTTTTAGTCATTTATTGGTTGATTTGATTGATCAATTTGGTAGTATATTTAGTCATTCATTTAGTCATCGATTGTTGTAATCTAGTCACTTATTTAGTTAGTTTTTTTTCACTGATATATTTATCGTTGATTTAGTCGTTGATTGTTGTAATCTGGTCACTTATGTATTCATTTTTTATTCAATGATATATTTAACTGGTCACTTATTTAGTCATTGGTGTTGGTATGTGGTGACTGATCATGCTATGATGTACACTCTTCATGTATCCTCACCGAAAAAGGAAAAAAAATGACTTTGTAGAACTCTAATCTAGAAGCTTCTAAGATTGTTATAATGGGTTGGGATGGGAGTTACAGTATGATGAAAAAAAGGATATTATTCGTGAGATTGTAATAAGTTTTGTACTGGATAATAAAATCATTGGATGGCTGCGATTTTGTGGATGTAGCCCAGATTGGGTGAACCACATCAAATTCTCTATGTTAATTTTTCTATGTGTGTTTTATTTCACTATTTTATTGATTAAATATGTATTTAACTTGTTAGATATCTACCTTCTAACCCTAACAAGTGGTATCAGAGCCAGGTTATTTTTTAGTTATCCTCTACAGAAAGGTCTCATAGTTGAGTGAGAGAAATGGAAGATGAGGATAAGTTGAAGGTTGAGAAGTTCAATGGGAAGAACTATCAGTTATGGAAGATGCAAATGGAGGAATACCTCTATCAAAAGGATTTATGGTGGCCATTGGAAGGAATAGCCAAGAAACTGACAATAATGAGTGATGAGGATTCAAATATTTTGTATAGAAAGGCACTGGGAGCCATTCATTTATGCCTGGCACAATCGGTGGTGTTCAATATTACAACAAAAAAGACAACTCAAGAGTTGATGGAAACCTTGGCGAAGTTATATGAAAATCCTTCTACTTCGAAGAAGGTATTTCTTATGAAGTGTTTATTTAATATGAAAATGGTAGAAGGTGGGTTAGTTGTTCATCATTTAAATGAGTTTAATATGATTACTAGTCAATTAACTTCTATAAATGTAAACTTTGATGAAGAAGTTAGGGCTCTTTTGATTCTATGTTCTTTGCCTAGAAGTTGGAATAGCTTGGTAATGGTTGTTAGCAATTCTATTTCTGGTTCAAATACGTTGAAATTTGATGATGTTGTTGGTGTTATTTTGAGCAAGAAAATTCATAGGAAAAGATGAGGTGGAACATCCACATCAGGTAGTATTTTGAATGCAAAAAGTAGGGGTAGAAAAAAGAAGAGAGGAAACAATTTTGGAAGTCATGGGGAGTCATGAGGAAAATCTAAGGACAAAAGGTCTCAATCTAGAGACAAGAGGGATTGATGGCACTGTGGTAAGCTAGGTCATTTAAAGAAAGATTGTTCATCTTGAAAAAATAAAAGAGACAAAAAGGAAGGAAATAAAGAAGAAATTTTGGTAAGTAATAAATCCGATGAGGATGCTTTGATTCTTTCCCTTGATAATGTTGATGATTCTTGGGTGTTAGATTCAGGGGCTTCATTTCATGCTACGCCCCATCGAATTTATTTTCTTGATTATGTCAAAGGGGATTTTGGGCTAGTTTATTTGGGAGATAACAAACCCTATTATATTGTTAGAAAGGGAAGAATCAAGATTAAGTTACAGAATGGGAATCACTGGCTACTACATGAGGTAAGGTACGTTCCAAAGTTAAAGAGAAATTTAATTTCAGCAGGGCAACTAAATGATGAAGGTTGTGTTGTTACATTTAGTGATAGAAATTGGAAGGTTACAAAAGGTGCCTTAGTGGTAGAAAAATGTGTGAAAGTAGGCACTTTATATATTTGTACAGGTCATACTATTCCTTCTACTTTAGCTATTGTAGATAAAAATCAATGTTCAAGAACAGTTGTTGTAGTTCAACAGGTAGAAAATTAGATAGTTGTTGTGGATTTTGAATCAACACTATCACATAATAGACTTGGGAAAAAAAAGGAGTTAGTTTTCTCAAGGATGGGAAGGAAAAGAAAGATGAGAAATTGGAGCTTTTGCATAACGATGTATGGCGACTAACTTAGGTATCTTCTCTTAGTGTCTCTTAGTATTATGTTACATTCATTAATGATGTGACTAGGAAGGTATGGATTTATTTCCTTAGGCAAAAATTTGATGTATTTGAAACTTTTAAAAAATGGAGAAGATTGGTTGAGAATGAGATTGGTAAAACGTTAAAATGTCTCAGATCTGATAATGGTGGTGAATATTGCAGCAAAGAGTTTGAAGATTATTGTTCCTCAAATGGTATTCATAGGCATAAAATAGTTCCAAGGACTCCACATGAAAATGGAGTGGTTGAGTGCATGAATAGAACAATAATGGAGCGTGCATGGACTATGAGATTGCATGTTGGGCTACCTTTAAACATGTGGGTAGAGGCTGTAAACACTATTGTTTACTTAATTAATAGAGGTCCCTCTAATCCTTTGGGTTGTGGTATTCCAGAGGAAGCATGGACAGGTAAGAAGGTGAGTTATTCTTTTCTCAAAGCCTTCAGATGTGAAGCATTTGCACATGTAGATTCTGAAAATAGAACCAAGCTGGATGCAAAATAAAAAAAATGTATCTTCATTGGATATGGCATTGATGAATTTGGTTATATGTTTTGGGATGTTGAAAATCTAAAAATTGTGAGAAGTAGGGATGTATTCAATGAGAAGGTGTTGTACAAATATTAGTTGTAGCAACATGAGAAGAAAGAAAATGATTTTATGATGTTGGATGATACTCAAGATAGTGATGTTCCAGTGGTTCCTCATGCTCGACAACAACAACAACAAATACCACAAACTCCAGTGAATGTTAGACGGTCTTCAAGGATAAGTAGACCTTCAAAAATATTTTCTCCCTCTTTATATTCTATTTTATTAACTGATGATGGTGAACCAGAATGTTATGATGAAGCTATGCAGGTGGATACCAAGGTTTAGTGGGAGCATGGAATGGAAGAAGAAATGGACTCCTTACTAAAAAATTAGACTTGAGAAATATGCAAGTTGCCTACAGGTAAAAAGGCTTTACCAAATAAATGGGTTTATAGGATGAAAGAGGGGGATGGAGGTAAGAAAATATTTAAAGCCAAGTTAGTTGTAAAGGGATTTGCATAGAAAAAAGGAATTCAATTTGATGAGATTTTTTCTCTGGTTGTTAAAATGACTTCTATATGCACTGTTTTAAGTATTGTGGGTATTGAAGATTTGCATTTGGAACAACTAGATGTTAAAACAACCTTTCTCCATGGTGATTTGGAAGATGAAATATATATGGAACAACTATAAGGATTTGAGGTCAAAGGTAAGGAGAAACTTGTGTGCAGATTGAAGAAAAGTTTATATGGCTTGAAGTAAGCACCTCAACAATGGTATATTAAATTTGATAGTTTTATGGCTTAGCAAGTATACAATTGGTGTAATTCAGACCATTGTGTTTATTTTAAAATGTTAGATGATGATAGCTACATTATTTTATGTTTATATGTTGATGATATGCTTGTAGCAGGGTCTAACATGGATCACATAAGGGAGTTAAAACACCAGTTAGCAAATTCATTTTCTATGAAGGATTTGGGGGAAGCAAAACAAATCCTTGGTATGAAGATACTAGAGATTGGAAAAATAGATTTTTTTTTTTTTTATCTCAGACTGATTATGTTGAAAAGGTGTTGCAAATATTTCATATGGAGAATGCAAAAGATGTCAGCACACCTTTGCCCAGTCATGTTAAATTGATTGAGGATATGTTTCCAAAGACATAAGAGGAGGAAGAAAAAATGTCTAAGGTACCATATGCTTCAGTTGTAGGAAGTTTAATGTATGTCATGGTATGCACAAGACTGGATATTGCACATGTCGTAGGATTTGTTAGCAGGTATATGAGTCATCCTGGAGTTGAGCATTGGAATGCAGTAAAATGGATTCTTAGGTATTTGAGAGGCACATCCAATAAATGTTTATGTTTTGGGGGCTCTAATACTAATTTAAATGGCTATGTTGACTCAGATTTGGCAGGGGATGTAGATACCAGGTGGAGTACCACAGGTTATGCATTTACAGTTAGTGGGACTACAGTGAGTTGGATTTCTCAGTTGCAAGAGGTGGTTTCTTTATCAACCATGGAGGAAAAGTATGTTGCTGCAACAGAGACAACAAAGGAGATGATATGGCTGCAACTTTTCATGGAAGAGTTGGAAAAAAAATAGGCTGAAAATTACTTTTTTTATGGATAGCTAGAGTGCTATACATCTTGCAAATTTTTTTTCCTTGCATTCTAAAACCAAACACATACAGTTAAGATGTAATTTCATTCGGTCAGTGTTGGAGGATGGACAAGTCAAGCTAGAAAAGATACATACAGATGCCAATCCAATGGATATGTTTATGGAGGTAGTGACAAGGGAGAAGTTGAGCTCCTCTTCAGCTACAGTTGACCTTCAAGGTTGAATTCAAGTATAACAAAGCAACAAGGTCCAATGTGCTTATTTCCAATGGGAGTTGTAAGTGCAGTTGTGTCATCCAGGATCAGTCTCCAAGTGTGAGACTGTTTGGTGTGGAGCCTGATCAGTATCCAAGTGGGAGATTGTTGGTATGTGGCGACTAATCATGCTATACTGTACACTCTTCATGTATCTTTTCCAAAAAAGGAAAAAAAAATTGACTTTGTAGAACCCTAATCTAGAAGCTTCTAAGCTTGTTATAAGGGGTTGGGATGGGAGTTATAGTATGATGAAAAAAGGTGATTATTCACGAGATTGTAATAAGTTTTACACTGGATAATAAAATCATTAGATGGCTGCGGTTTTGTAGATGTAGCCCAAATTGGGTGAACCACATTAAATTCTCTTTGTTATTTTTTCTGTGTGTGTTTTATTTCACTATTTTATTGATTAAATCTACATTTACTTGTTAGATATTTGCCTTCTAACCCTAACAATTGATTTTTGTAATTTGGTCACTTATTTAGTCATTTTTTTATTCACTGATATATTTAGTCATTGATTGTTGTTAACTGGTCACTTATTTAGTCATTTTTATTCACTGATTTCTATGCATTGGTAGTGTATTTAGTCATTAATTTTAATCATCACTTTGATCAATTTGGTAGTATATTTAGTCATTTTTATTCACTGATTTCACTGATCATATATCTAGTCATATTTATTCATTGTTCACTGATTTATGTCAGCTAATAGTATATTTAGTCAGTTTAATTATTAATTGATGTCAATTAGTAGCATATTTAGTCATTTTAATTGATTGATATTTGAGGATTTAAGCATAAAACACATAAATACACATGAATCATCAATTGCACACAATAAGGCAACCATTGAGAAGGAAAAATTGGTGAACTTTATTAATAAAAGAAAAGTGTTCTAGTTAATACTTAGAAACAGAGTATTACAATTGTTATTTTCAGTTACAAGACTAAAAATCTAAGTTGTAATATTGCACAAAAATGATTGCAAGAAATCAACTTCTCCAAAAAATTTTTGCAATGATGGAAACGCATGCTTGAAGCTACCCTTCAATGTGAGCACATGCCCCTTTCATCTCTTAAAACTTCTACAACATGGGCAATCCTCTTGGAGCAAGTTGTAACATGTAGAATCCAAGGAGAATGTTGATCATGTCCCATATATGAAGCTCTCTCATTCAATGCAGTCAACAATAACCCAACTAGAATCTTTCCTCCTTTATATGCAACGTGCCATTTGATATGAGCAACAGGGTGTTGCCTTTTTTTCCATGAATGAAGCTATGTCTGATCAATACAATGAACAAAATGAATATTAGTCTCAATTTATATAGAATAAAAGTGCATTATATATTGCAAGTTTACAAAAGTAAGTCCAAACATAGTAGAAAGATAAATCAATTAAAAAAATGTGGCCTTGTCAATAAATTCCTTAAACAGAGTGTTCAACATAGGCTTGAAATATGCATATGGAACCCTTGATTTTAGAACCTTGTTCAAAATTTAAGAAAGGTGATACACTCATATTATAGAATGGAGTTGACATATGATAGAATGAAGGCTGCGAACACTAACTAGACTAGAACAAAATTATCAACAAAAAATTCTTAGAAACCAAGCCCAAGAATGGCATCAGACTTGGACAAAAAAAATGTCAACCCTGGTTCATGTGCTGTCTCAATAAAGATGTAATACCCCTCATACTGTTTAGACTTATTATTTTCTGTGTGTTGCTTGGAGACTATGATGATACTGTATTGTTTGATGTGGTTAGTCAGATACTATGAGGATACTGTTATTGTTTGATATGGTTAGTTAGATGCTAGATGATGTTGTTATTTCATTATGGATATGATTACTTTATATGACATTAGGGTTGATTATATCAGTTAATTTTCTGAATGATGATTTAATGCAGTGATTTAAATTAATATGTTATGAGATGATTGTTAGTTAGAAATGTAATTCATTGATTATGTTATAATTGTTAGAATAGGTGTGACGAAGGACAATATAGCATCACTCGTTCGCGAGTGCCCTGTTATGTTGCGATTCCTTCTCACAATCGTGTATCTTGATTTAATGCTTTGATATATATGTATATATGCATTTTCATAACCGTTTTGTATGCGGATTAGAGGTATAAATGGAATTCCACAACCCCGTGAGGTGATGACACAAATATGTGGTCGCAATATTGTCTGAGAGGTGGCGATGAAGTCCTTCAGATCCCATGATGTCGGATCGTCTCGTTTATGCAGTATTGTTTGTTTACGTAAGTACATGCGTCTATTAGTTTGTATTTATTGTATGTTACTATTAACGAGTGTTTAATAGGTGTTGATTTAGTTAATTGAATGTGGATAATAATTGGTTATTTTAATGTTGATTTATTTGTATGAAAATATTTAAATGTTTTATTTAATTTTTATAAAGTCATGTGTTTTGATTAAATAATAATTAAATATTAAAGGTATTTTAATTATTTTAATTAATTATCAGGTGGGGATAATTATTAGAATAATTTATTTAATTAAATAGAAAATGTGTTGTGCAAGAAAGTGGTAAAATAGAAATTAAAGCAAGAAAACAAATAAAAGATTAAAAAAGACTGTATGAGCCAATAGGAATTAAGAGTTGGAAAAAAGCTAGTTTTAAAGAATGGATTTTTCTTTTAATTTTGGATTTTTTTGAAGAGCTTTGAAGGGATGAGGAATATTTTTATTTTTATTATGAATTTTTGAGAAGTTCTCACACAGACAGAAGATCTGAAAGTTGAAGTTGCTCAAGTTCGTTCTGGGCTAAGGATTGGAATCAAGTTCGAGGGCATCAGAATCAAGCAGGCATCCTCAGACTTTCGAATAAGCATTGGACATCAGGTTCTTCATATACATTCTTTCTAGTATTTGCTTTCATCTTTGTGCTTCAGAGAAAACAAAACTACTGTAAAATACTCTTTCATTTTAGTATCAAATAATGTTGAGATTAGAAAATCTTGTTTTGCAAAAGGAAAATGAACTGTTATTCAAATTAAAATTAGTGAAGGATCTTAGACCGAAATCAAGAAAAATATAGTTATTGTCACGATTCTCAAATTTTTCAAAACAAAAAGAAACCTATCATCTAGAAATTTCCAACTCAACAAAAAATGGGATTTTAAAGAAACAATACTCTTTATTTAAAATAATAAATTGGGAGGTTTGGGTATATCGTATATGGCTGAATCGATTCATTATTATGTAGTTTCTTCTATTATATTATTTACATTTACCCTCTTTATTTTTGTTATATATATATATCTGTTATATATATATATTTGTTATTTTAATATATATATATCTGTTATATATTTATCTCTGTTATTTTAATATATCTCTGTTATATATATATATATATCTGTTATTTTAATATATATATATCTCTGATATTTTAATATATATATATATGTCTGTTACATATATTGATATTTTAAATTACCCTGGTATTTTTGTTCTGTGTGTCGGCCGAGGCCGTATTTTACCAGAAATTCGTATAAAAAAAAAAATATAATAATATTTATATGATACAAAATTTTAAAAAGGCAAGCAAGTCGAAATTTTCATTGTGTCCGAAATTTTTAATGGCTTGGTTTTGGGGAAAGGAAGGGGTCGTACCCCGTCCCTCCCCCTGTCCTGCACACGGCAGCCCCGCAGGACTGCCGCCGCAGTCCTAAGGACTGCTGTGTGCAGTCCGTAAGGACTGCCTCAGCGGTCCAAAGGACTGCTGTCCGCGCAGTCCTTTGGGACTGCTGTCCGCGTACCCTGTACGCCGGGCAGAGCAGACTTCATTAATTTTGTTTTATTTTTTTTATTTATTTTTATATTAGTTTTAATATATATTTTATATATATTTGATAAAATTTAATTATATATATATATATAATTAATTCATGTTATTTTTATTATTTGAGAAATATTTAATTTAATAAATATAATAATTATATTTAATTTAATTAATTTATTGAATATAATATTTTTAATTTAGTTTATTACTAAATATGATAATTACAATTTATCCAAAATGTAATTTGATTATTTTATTTAATATTCTTGTTAGTTTATAATGTAATTGAATAATAGTTAAGATTAATTTGTATTATTAAAAAAATAAAGGGGATTATTTTATTGGTTGAGCAAATAATACAATGGGGAATTTATTTATTTTTTTGTATTTGTTGTTGTGGAATTATATCGAGATAACGACATTTCATTTTATTTGGTGTTAGGAACCCGATACTCTTTTGTGATGGACTTAAGTTTATTTTATTTTAAATGCATTGTTATTTCTTTTTCGTAATGGTTATCGGGTAGTGTTGAACCCAGTTAGGGTTGGGGTGAACCGTAATTCCAGAGGCTTGTGTGTTAGAGTGTTATTTGCTTTGTTATGCTTTTGAGCTTTATTGGTATCAGGTTAGGAAGGGTTGGACGGGTTTGCAAGTCTTTTGAATATGAGCAGTTGCGAGATGGGTAATGCCTCGTGTACCTGGTTTTGATTTTGTGATTTTTATATGTTAGTCCAACCCTTGCCTGTTTTGAGATATGTTAGGGGTCATGGGTGGGAGAGTGGCTCTTCGTGGGCGCCGGTGCCTCGGGTAAGAGGAAGTGCCAGGGGAACCCACGTAAGAGTAGTTAAACAAGTGATAACCTAAAAATAGAATTTAGGGGGATGGGTAGTAAAACATACAAGATAAAGAAAAATGGATTCCTCGTCTATGCATTAGGGCTACCGTAGACTAGTGATAGACTGAGTAGGCCGTGGTTGGCAAGGTCGTAGTCTCGTCTTCATGAGAGACCATCGGCTCCGCATTAGCTACCCTATGGTGTCAGCGCCTCAGTAGGAGGAAGGGCCAGGTGATCCATAGATGGGTGTCGGCGCCTCGGTTAGGAGGAAGTGCCAGGGGATCCCATGAGAGCTATGTGATGACACTCTCCACTAGACACCCTTGTTGTTCTTGTTTTCTTGTTGCCTCTGGATATTGTTATTTTTACGTTGTTCTGATTATAGGGTTAGGGAATCCATAGGTGGGTGCCGGCGCCTCAGTTGGAGGAAGAGCCAGGGGATCCCATGAGAGTCATGTGATGACCCTCCCTACTGGACACCCGTCTGACTTGTTCTTGTTGCCTAATGGAATGGTGTATTGAATGGTTGATTCAGAGTTATTATGGAATCGTGTTCTTTATATTGGTCCTGATTTATTTGGAAATGTACTTTGGGTGTTGGTTTGATTCTTCTGGATGTTTTCTCTTTATGATGTTTCTTTGAATTTCTTGTGAATTGATTCATGATTGTAAGTGTTTGTACTTCATGTTATCGTGATGAGTCCTTGGTTTTACTTGTTATGTGATTTGAGTACGTCGATGGTTGTGCATTGCATTCTTGAGTTGTACTTGATTTGTATCATGTTATTGAGTCGGTTGACATTCATGGTCGGGTTCACTTCCTCGTCACCTCTGAGTACGGGGGGTGAGTTACTTTGTAATTCACATGGTTGGGTGGAACGTGCTCCGCACCCGTTGGGTTCCCCATCAGCGTCATGTATCCTCAGCTTTCCGCAGTGCAGATGTTCCAGTGATCAGTTGTACTTCATGTTCATTATTCTTGTATCAATCCCCATGTTGGGAGATTCAATGTAATTCATGTATTAAGAAAATTGTAATGTAATATTATTTCAATGATGTAATAGTTAGGTTTAAACTGGATCTTGTTAAAAGATTTATCATGGATGTACTTATGCGATGTTTATCATACTCGCATCATGGCTATCAGTTGTATCATTATTTATGGGTTTCTTAAATTAAATGGTTATGTTGTTTTCGTTATTTTTATTCTGTGTTGTGGTTGCAATGTAACCTCGCGTGCCCCAGAGAACCATGTGGATTTAATGCTATGTGTTTATGATTTAATGTTATTGCATGTTTACCTTTATTATTTTAAAAAAAAAAATTATTTGCATTATGTGTGTGTTCTCTGGGGTTTACTTACGGCCGAGCGTTATAACTGGTATGGAGGCCAAAGGTTGCAAGCCTTTAGGAATGCTTTGGGTAGATATGATCCATTAGGTTACCGTTTGTACAACTCTTATTATCATATTTGTACTTTATCTTGTGGTATGAAGACATGCCTCCAAGGATGGAACGGGACATGCTCCATAGTTGCGAGCGCCAAAGAACATGATCATCACAACATTCCATCGAGTAGCGAGAATCCGACACCGCGGGAGTCTGTGATCGATTCTGGCCTTATACTTGAAGATTCTTGGCCGATTAGGACCGGGCGAGATGAGTGCACGGAGTGAGAGAAGAGAATTCTCCAGGTAGAGGATCTGAATGGCGTTCGAATACGATGCGTAGCGAGGCCATATGAAGAATCGATGAGGCTTTTACCTCCGCTGCTTTTGATGATAGTTACGGAGAGGTCTTGGTGAGACACAGTTATTGGCTTGGACCGTTGCCGCCGCCACTTCGGTATTGAATTGACTTGGGTGCTTCGCCATGCACCCCTCGGTAGCAATACCAGGCATGATGATGCACTTGCGAGCTTAAGCGTCTACTTGGTGGCGCCTTGAGGAACATAAGCATCTTGATCTCGGTATGGTTACTTGGGAGTTGTTCCTAGGCAGGTTGAGCTTCGTTTCCTCTTAGATCAGGGAGGTAGCAGCGGTGGCGAACCGCGATCAAGCGGTTGTCTGTCGGTGGCAGTTGAGAGGGCTTCTATAGGTTGAGCAGTGTATCAGGGGATTATGCGATGAGGGCATGTTAGTGCAGCATTTTGTTCGAGGCTTGAATGCCCGCATCAGTGGTGGTGTACGAGTCTTCGAGCCGAAGAGGATGGAGATGGCAGTGGAGAAGGCTCGCTTAGTGGAGGAGAATTTGGCCATGGCCTTGGGTGGTCACATCGGAGTATAGATTGGTAACACGCCCACACCTGGTTATGTTACTCATGGAGGTCAGTCGCAGGGAGCAGGAGCTTCTAGGAACATGAACCCACCTTCTAAAGGGGGTCAACAACGTCAGCAGCAGCAACATCAACAACAACAATCGCAGCCGAAGCATGAAAACTTTCAATCTCAGCAAGGTGGCAATTCGCAGTTTCGTAGGGATCGGAACAGGATTAGGCACCAAATGCGACAGGAACGTTTTGCACAGTCTGCACCTAGCTTTCAGTCAGCGCCGAGTCGAGCAAGCTTTCAACAATCCAATGCTCCATCCGAGGGTAGAGGATTTGGCCGAGGTACTAGTTGCTACTCATGTGGGCAACAAGGGCATATCGCTAGAGTGTGTCCACAGAAGAGCACTTCTGGATTTAATCAGAGACCTGCAGCTTCTGAGCCGACAGTGGGAGATGCGGGTAGATCTCATCGAGTGTTTTCTGTTGTCGACAATCGTCAAGCTGGGTACCAGGATGCAGGTGCAGAGGCTTCTGGTAGAGGACGAGGTTCTGGATTCGGAGCTCGCGAGTGAGCTTGAAAGGGTTCGATGGTGTCCTAAACGTTGTGATCTTGGCATCATGGGAGGATGTCTCCCTTATTTGAGAATCTTAATTTTTCTTTTTATTCTGTTATTTAATGGCTTCCAGGAGTAAGCCATATCCTAGGGGGGGAGGATGTAATACCCTTCATACTGTTTAGACTTATTATTTTCTGTGTGTTGCTTGGAGACTATGATGATACTGTATTGTTTGATGTGGTTAGTCAGATACTATGAGGATACTGTTATTGTTTGATATGGTTAGTTAGATGCTAGACGATGTTGTTATTTCATTATGGATATGATTACTTTATATGACATTAGGGTTGATTATATCAGTTAATTTTCTGAATGATGATTTAATGCAGTGATTTAAATTAATATGTTATGAGATGATTGTTAGTTAGAAATGTAATTCATTGATTATGTTATAATTGTTAGAATAGGTGTGACGAAGGACAATATAGCATCACTCGTTCGCGAGTGCCCTGTTATGTTGCGATTCCTTCTCACAATGCAGTATCTTGATTTAATGCTTTGATATATATGTATATATGCACATGTACACAACTTCGTTTGTATGCAGGATTGCAGGTATAAGTCTCGATTCCACCTGCTTCGGCAGGACAGGGCGAGCACCAAATAACCCAACGGATAAATGTTGATACAGAGGTGACGATGAAGTCCTTCCGTCCCATGATGTCAGATCGTCTCGTTTGTCTGGTATTGTTTATTTTCTGTAATTGTCGTCATTGTGGTTGTGTTGTGTATGTCGTACTTTATTAATGTGAGTGTTTAATAGGTGGTGATTTAGTTAATTGAATGTGGATAATAATTGGTTATTTTAATGTTGATTTATTTGTATGAAATATTTAAATGTTTTATTTAATTTTTATAAAGTCATGTGTTTTGATTAAATAATAATTAAATATTAAAGGTATTTTAATTATTTTAATTAATTATCAGGTGGGGATAATTATTAGAATAATTTATTTAATTAAATAGAAAATGTGTTGTGCAAGAAAGTGGTAAAATAGAAATTAAAGCAAGAAAACAAATAAAAGATTAAAAAAGACTGTATGAGCCAATAGGAATTAAGAGTTGGAAAAAAGCTAGTTTTAAAGAATGGATTTTTCTTTTAATTTTGGATTTTTTTGAAGAGCTTTGAAGGGATGAGGAATATTTTTATTTTTATTATGAATTTTTGAGAAGTTCTCACACAGACAGAAGATCTGAAAGTTGAAGTTGCTCAAGTTCGTTCTGGGCTAAGGATTGGAATCAAGTTCGAGGGCATCAGAATCAAGCAGGCATCCTCAGACTTTCGAATAAGCATTGGACATCAGGTTCTTCGTATACATTCTTTCTAGTATTTGCTTTCATCTTTGTGCTTCAGAGAAAACAAAACTACTGTAAAATACTCTTTCATTTTAGTATCAAATAATGTTGAGATTAGAAAATCTTGTTTTGCAAAAGGAAAATGAACTGTTATTCAAATTAAAATTAGTGAAGGATCTTAGACCGAAATCAAGAAAAATATAGTTATTGTCCTGTTCTCAAATTTGTCAAAAACAAAAGAAACCCTATCATCTGAAATTTCCAACTCAACAAAAAAATAGGATTTTAAGAAAACAATATCTTTGTTAGAAATAATAAATTTGGAGGTTTTGGGTATATCTGTATATGGCTGAATCGATTCATTATTATGTAGTTTCTTCTATTATATTATTTACATTTACCCTCTTTATTTTTGTTATATATATATATATATATATATATATATATATATATATTCTTTAATGGATTTAATGCTATGTGTTTATGATTTAATGTTATTGCATGTTTACCTTTATTATTTAAAAAAAAAAAAAATTTGCATTATGTGTGTGTTCTCTGGGGTTTGCACGACGGGCGTTACAAAAGACATGCACCATGAAAGAATCCATTTATACATAGATTCCAAATTAAGTTGATGAGAAAAGATCTTTGATATCCAACTAGAAAGTGTTAACATCCAAAAATTACTAACCTGATGTTTCACAACAAGTTTCCCAACTGTGACATCATCTTTACTTAAGAAACCGGATATTGATCCACTGTCATATTGAATCTCACAAGGTTCTCCTTCAGAAACAACAAATGATATATATTAATTGTTTAGAAACTTCCTTAATATCCCCATGTAAGTAGACTAAACTTAGTGAGGTTGAGGGTTTGAAGTAGAGTACCATCTTCTTGGTATGCGCTTGACTTTGATCATGAATTGTATCTTAAATGAAAATATGAAGCTACTTGCACTATAAAATCATTGTTAGGAAAATAACCACAAAATCCTCTTTAATTAAAATAATTCTTCTAGATATTTCAAGAAACGATATTTCAATTAATTTCTAAGAGATCTAATTTCACTATCCAAATAGTCATCAATCTATTTACTGTATATAATTTCCCAAAATTATGAATTTGAATGTAATGAAACTAACCATAATTAGCAAATATTTGACACCAAAATGTAGTACAAAATGAATTGTTTGATAACAACTATGTTTTGATAATCGGATATACCCTTGATATATTGATTTAAATAACAAAGATCAAACTAGATACAACAAGATAGCATTCACTAATTCACTTCAACAAACAATTGAAACTAGAATTCGGTCACCAATTATAAATTCATTCTATTGATCTTCAAAAAGATTTTATAATACGTTTCAAAATTTTGTCTTGACTGACATGTCAAAAAGTGTCTTTTCAGTTACCCACTTTTAACATAAATAAAAAATTCTTAATTATATATCATTGTTTAGATAGGATTACATAAAAGCAATAAAAGATTAGAAGTGAAGAGAAATTATTAGATGTTGAATTCCAGAGAACTCACAAGATAAGGAAGTTCATTACTCATCGTAAGGTACCTGTGATCATTCATATCTAGCAAGGTCCTCTCTCCATGATAGTATCTGCAAGGCTTGATACTTCACTGCAAGGCCTATTCTTCTGGGGGAGCTAGATATGTTTGCTCCCATTGGTACACTGTGTAATCATGAGGCCATTTGTACCCCTAGATTTTTTGTGTGTTGGCCAAGTGATTCTTCCATCTACTATCTAATAACCCTTTTCTATCCGTGATGAATTTTGAGTATCCAACATCTAATGCAATTATTCCATCCAAGGTTAAATTGAGGTGGTGAATATTTATGTCACCATCCTTTTGTATATTAGTGAGGCATTTGAGAACAATTTTTCTAAACTCATCTATCCAATCCTTGGAGCCTTTTAGTTGATCATCATCCCTTGGTATCTTAGGCACAAACCACTGCTTTAGTGTGTGAAATGAATCCATTCTTGCCTTAATATTTTGGTCTTTTGCAAATATGTATTGGAATTCATCTATGACCATTTAGACCATTTTCTTAGTAGCATTTAAAGCTACAAGGGCCTCAACACTCCTTTGTAAAATTCTACACAAAGTCATTAAGGTGTGATGTATAGGTTGCCATTTCTTGAATAAGGGGTCGAATATAGGTACATGGGCCTTTATTTGATCAGCTCCTTGTGACAAGGAGACATAACATTCATACAAATTTTCCAATTTATCCATAATTAGTTTAACCTTATGCTCCAAGATCTGTTCCAATACCCTGAGGGTTTCTCTCTTTTCTCTTTCCTTTGTTTCTTCATTAGTCTTTTTCAACTTCTCAATTTCGTGTTTTAGCACATTTACTTGTTCAACAATGATTGCACCTGTATCAGTCTGGATGGAAGGGGGATGTTATACTGTTAATTTTTTTCTTTGGAAAGGACCTACTCCCTTCAACGACTCTTTCAATTTCACTTTTTCTATGAATAACCTATTCACTTCATCATTCAGATCAGTCTGTGATTTTTCATATTCTGTCAATCTAAGCTGCATAACTTTAACCGCATCCTTAGTAAAAATTGTTGAGTGCATTGTTATAGTAGCTGCCTCTAATGCTGATGTGTCTTGAAGTATCTTTACCATGGAAGTCCCTCTCATTTCTTTTACAACATCAAGAAATCTTGGTTTATCTGTTCTTTTTTTCTTTTTCCAAAAGGATAAGGTTTTAAGTCTTGGATTGTAACCTGTGCCACTCATTCCCTCATTTGAATTGAATTTAGAAACCAACATGGGATCTTCTTTCCTTCTTACTTGGTCGAGTAAGAATATCTTTTTTAACTCCATCCTAGGAATAATTAGTATATTGCTTTCTAAGACCAATTTTCTTGCTTCTTAGGAGCTAACAGTAATTTCATTAATCCCGAGTTCTTCAAGAGTCTGGAAAAAAATCACCCTTTCATCATCATGTACTTATTGATCATTATGCCCATGTACATCCACTCTTTCTTCTGGTTTGTGAGCATCAGTTGCAAGCTTAGGTAGTGGCTGATCAACTTCATCATCTTTAAAATTTAAAAATACATTGGCTACCTCTTTAGTATCCCATATTCCTTCACTTATTTCATATACCACTAAGGAGGCCACTCCATGTGTCTTATGCCTTTTAGGACTTGGTTGCTTAGGGGATGCTTCTATTTGTATTGTGGTAGTTTCTAGTAGGGGCTTTGTGATTACAATACCACTTGGTTTGATGGGTAGCTTGGAGGGTTTTGAAGACTGACACTCAGGTTTCTTTTCTTGTTCAACATATAGTCTTTCAAAGTTGTCAATTATTATGTTCATCCTTTTGATAGGATCCTTTTCTTCAACATAGAATCCTTGGAATCCATCGTCCCTTTTATTCTTATCCTCCTCAAGCCTCTTTATTATTTCCCACTTCCTCTTTCTTTGAAAAATTTCATCAAGTGTAAATAAATTTCTTATTACATCTTCATAATCCATTACATGGGTAATCCCAACTTTAGTGAGAAGTGTTTGCTTTATAAAACTAATATTCCCTTTAGGATAAAAAAACATTTCTCCTCATGACTTCAATGAATACCCCATCTTCAAACAGTTCGGCAGTTCTTCAAGAGTGTCAAACCCTACAGATAGCTCCTCACATTCAATTAGGTCAGAGACGAATGTCCCCTTTTTCTATCTTTTCATAACATCCAGCTTCATCCATTACATTTGCCACATAAATTTTAAAAAATCAATTAGAATAGAAACAAATTTAGGTAAAACATGTGAGGCTTGAGGACACCCATAGACCCTTATTACTGTTTGGTCTACTAAGAAGAACCAGTCACCAAAATTGTGAGTGTGTGTCTACTCTGGATTCAATGCTAAAGGTCTTAATCCTTGAATGATATTATTAGGCAATCTTGGTGAAATATGACCAAGAGTGGCCATGACCTTTACTACAAAATCATCATGAAATATTACATAATCACTATTTTTTCATCTACTATCCCAGATGTAACACTGGTTTTGTACAGGTAACCTATTCCCTTCATCATTAGTCATTCCCAAACACATTATTTTAGTCCATCTATTTCTATTTTGGTACAATATTAAATGACACAACAAAGAGTATTTCTTGAAAGGGATGGGAGTTAATTTCTCTCTTACTTGCAAGAATCCATCATGTATCCTTTTCTCAATTTCAGTAGCAGATTCATACTCAATGTTGACTTTAGGATTTTGTATCTTCATTGCCATCATCATGAGATAGGTTGGCATCCTCTCTTTGGCATCTATTCCAAACACTTGGCACAAATCAAAATAAGTTCTTTTGAAATATACTTGGAAGTATTCTATGGAAAATGGCTCAATTTGGGAGGGGGAGATATGTATCCTCCTATTGTTTACACCCCTTTTCATGTGTAAAGGAAGTTCATAACTCTTGTAGGTTTCTATCAATCTCCTATAATCCTCCTCACTTTTGTCCAAGTCGATCCTAGTGAGAACTTGCTTTTTTAACATCAAACACTCTATAATTGCTTCTTTAGTTAGCACCACTAATGGTGAACCATCTGGCATTCTTATAGTCCTGGTAGCCGACTGATAATATTGTGCCAATACTTTAATAAACTCAACATCTACGAAGACATTTGGGACTATCAATTTGGCCAAATCTAAGGTCCAAGGATTTGAAATTGGAATCTTGTGATCCCTTTTTTCATAGAAGTACCAAAATAGATCCCACCTTGAGATAGGGATAATTGGGTCTCTACATCCATGGGTTGTATCTTTAAACATCTTTTTGAATAATTTTTCTATAGAATCAGTTAACACATCTAAAATGGATTGTTGCAGGGACCTCTTCTTTGACTTAGAAAATGTGGGCTCTTCCTTTGTACTCTCAAGTTGACTTATTTTGGGTGGCATGATGAAGAATTTATTCCTACTTGATTTCTTTAAGTGTCTACTTGTAGAAGCAAATTTAGTTCTTACACACTTGCTATAGAGGGTTTCTGTGAACTTACTTGGCGAAATAATAGCTGTAGAGTCTTGCCACTTGAACTCCCTTGCCTCCGGTACACTGATCTATGTGAATGATTGCCAAAATGTCATCGAGTCCCAAGTAATATTTGTTGCTAAGCTCGGTCACCTCACTATTAATGTCAATTTGTGCAAAATATTTTAGAATCTGCCCATATTTTGAGTTTGAATACATGCCTTTGATCTTGGGAAATCAAACAATGTAATCATTAAATGCTTTGACAGCTTGTACCGTATTACCGCTCTGTCATTTCAAGACCGCTATAGAGTAGCATTAGTAGTACCGCCACCTTGCACACACCCCTTTGGACACCCATGAGACGGTGGGTTAATTTTAGCATTGAGTGACTGTTCATCACCATACCACTTTGTCATATCAATACTACTAGGGGTAGCAGTAAGGTAGCATTAGCAATACCGCCACCCTATGCACACCCCTTTGGACTTGCATGGGATAGCGGGTTAATTATAGTGGTTGAGTGACTATTCACTGCCATACCGTAGTGTCACTATTTACCCCTTGCAGGGCTACAGTTTACTTTAGTTGTTAACATGTTATCAGTGCCACCCTGTGATATTCATATTTGGTTGTTGTGGTATTGCGGTAAGAATTTGTACATTGACCTATATGTCCTACCATCTCACACATACCTCTATTGACTACTACGGTAGTGTGGTATTGGATTTTATTATGAATGCATTATTTTAGATATCATTTTATTGAAAAGATTGAACAAATTTCTAATTTTGTAGTCTCTTAGTTTTAGTTTTCAGTGTTAGTCAAACCTAGGAGATCATTTCTTTGTTTGTAATGAGGAGGCTTAGTTCACCTAATGTTAAGATATGTGTGGGTGTGTGGGTGTGTGTGTGTGTGTGTGTGTGTGTGTGTGTGTGTGTGTGTGTGTGTGTGTGTGTGTGTGTGTGTATTATTCAATCACAGATGTTCATTATGTGTTTGCATCTTGAAAACATATAGGACATACAAGAAATTATATTATAACTAAATAAAATTAATTTCAAATTTTCAACCAATGTAAGAAAACTAAGAAGAATGATTGAACCTAAATTTAAATGCACTTCAAATCAACAGTGAACATCTTAGGTTTTGTATACAATGCACCATAATGATGATTACATTCATAAATGTATCAATAAAACAATAGTGAATAAGCATACCTATACTCAAATCTTTATTACATTCAAAAATAAATTACACCATACATATAACCAAAGTTTAGGTGACAAGCTAACCTTGTAATGCCCCTCCATGTTTCATCTAGACCATGTTGCCATATGAGGCTTGGTCTGTCCATTTGAGTTATTTACTTGTTTGATGTTTGATGGATTGATGTTCTAATGGATCTTATATTAGATGAAAGAGTATTACAGATAAGTTATTCAATAATTTTAAGTGAATTCTTTAATATGATTTATAAATTTAATAAATAAAATACTATTAATGTTTTGTTTAATTAAATGAATTAAACTTATGAATTAATAAAGAAATAATTAAATAAATATGTTAATTATTTCATCGTGAAAGCAATTTTGAAGGAAGGGGTTAAATTAATAAATTAAATAATTAATAGTTGAGTTAACTTGGTGTGTAATTTAAAAGGAAAGGTGAAAATTATATAATAATATTAAATAAAGTAAGTTAAGGAACTTGTGAAGAGTGGGGAAAGATAAAATCAAAATAAATAAATTAAATTAGGAGTGGAATGCAGTTACGGGAAGGAATAAATGAATAAGGTAGTGGAAGTTAACTAACAGAGGGGAAATGGGATTATTCTCGGAAAGAGGAAATTGATTTTGGAATTGGTTGTTGGGAGAGTTTCTTGTTTTTCTCTGCCATGAATAACCTTGTAGGCTCTTGAAAATTCTTCTTGGAAGTTTGGAATAATGGAGTTGCTGAGTTGCAGTAGGAGACTGGATTTGAGCTCTATATCAATCTTTAATTAACTGGATGAATTTATCTAGGTTCCACTATTTCCTAATTTTTCATCTCTATCTGATTTGGATATTGGAATAAATATAACAAATGAATTCTGAAAAGAATTGCTTGGAAAATCTTTGCATAGTTTATCAATTATTAATAAATGATTATGGTGTTTACCTGGTAGACATTGTATTCTTGTGTGAGTTTTGGTTTTAGCTCTTATCTTTTTGTATTCTCTTTGGGAATGCTTTGTTTTCATTCGAGTTCTCTGCTTGAGTCGATATTGTAGATTGCTTTTTTTGTTTCTGGAAACTGAAGTTACTCCTGCCCCACCAGCGCAACTCTATATGCCTTTTCAGACTCTTTCATAGTTTTAGTTCGACTTTGGGATTTATTCATATTTACTGTGTGGTTGAAGTGCTTTGAATCCCTAATTCTTTAGGAAAATTCCTTAACATAAATACGGCTAGGGAATTTCAATGCTGGCAGGTAATTGGCATTAAAGCCCAACCCGTGAACATTGTAAATATTCCTCAAATAAGAATTTCCTCCTTGTTGACCTGTAACACTCTTGATGGTGGCCACATGCTTTTAAGTTTTATAAAACACAAAGTAGGAGAGTCTTCTAAATGATTAAATCCAAACTTCCCTAGATTAACGCATTAGTGGACAACCAAACTATTGCTAAAAGGAATTTAGGAAGTTGTTCTATGTACTGTCTTTTATTCAACATAAATCTATTACTGTACACAACAAAATTCCTAAATATATGGTTATTTATACAATACCTCAACACTCCCATTTAACCATATAGAAGTGGTTATTCATACTATATCTCTAACATTTCCATTTAGCCATATATTTCTCAATCAGGATGTAGTATAATATATCCTTCCTTCTAGACCTTAAATTTGTTTCTTGGTAGAGCCTGACTGTCATAATTCAACACTATTGAAGTTCAATAAATCTTTGAAATCGGTGGTCTTTGGTGGCGGATTCAAGAAATATCTGTCATTTTTGGTAAGCTTGACCTATAATTAGACAAATTTGGGTTGTGATCCTCCTTGAAACGATTTGGTTGTTGGATTCAAAGAAATTAGTAACTTTTGACCAGGATTTTGAATACCCAAAATTTGTAGTTGATCAATCGTGAATAGGCGGAAAATGTGTTGGGTTTGATCTATTCCTCATTGAATTAGAGAATTATTAGTTCTTGCCCAAAAAGAGTTTGCATTTTGCCATTTGTTTTGGTAGATTTTGAGCTGATATCTAACATTGCTCCTCTTATCTGATATACAATCTTTGTTTTAGCACTGTCGAGTCTTCATTCATTCAGTTGGATTGGGTAGTTCTTTTACCGCCTCTAAGCATTTTGTTTTGATAAGTCTAACTTAGACTATTAACTATATTCGGCGGTTAATCCCTTCCTTGCAACACATGTGTCTAAAAGAGTTGTTTTCGGTTATTGATGTTGGCATATGGCTTCTAGTGTTGTCATTGATGGCAACTGAAGTCATTATTCTAGTATGCAGATTAGAATTTGTTCATACCGACAGGAAAAGTAAAGAATAGAGTATTACTGACAAAAAGAATGAAGAATAGGGTATCCAGTCAGTATGTTGATATGTAGGCTTCACTGGATCATTATTTTGAGTTGTGGATCTCAGGGATAGATTGTTAAGCATATATGTTATCTTATTGTTAAGTTTTGAGATGTTGCATTAATCGGTGTACGAGTTAGGAGATCCGACAGGATGATTTTCTGTTTATTAACTCATTGGTGGTCAACTTAATGAATGTAGCATGTCGTAGATGTATAAGGAGCAATTGTTTAAATATTTTCATGTTTGAACATTTTTGTTTTGGGTCCTAGCTATGTTGTGGCCGACTCTGATGGGTACGCATTATAAATTGTTCATGATTTGAGCCAACATATGGAGAATGTTTGTATTTTATTTAAAGCCGACGTATAGGGATTGAATTCTTGCTAGTGGATACATATGCGAGTTCGGGTAATTCATTATGATGTATGAGTGTGTGTATAGAGTAGAGTAGATGCGTGTGTGAATATCAAAAATTCAGTTGAGTGAATTTTGTGTGTGCAGAAGAGGATTTTGTGAAGCGAATTAAGGTAGAGCAGAGCAAAGTGCAGAATTAGACAATAGATCTAGAACTTAACATTTGAGCCTCACTAGAAATGATACCAAGAATTTGCAGATACTACTTTCTTAGTTCAAATTTTGTTGTAATCACAAATAGTTTGTAAGGCAGTGAGCCTTCCTTATTTTGAGCAGCGAGCTCTAGGAAGTGTGCCTAAATGCATGTGCATTCCCTTTTTCTTCATACTTTTAACATAGTATAAATTGTGGATTAATCTCCACGGTGGTTTTTTCCTTAACAGGGTTTCCACACAAAAATCTTGGTGTTATGGTGTTTTGATTGTTTCCTTCATGTGCTTGCATCTTTACTTTTGTTTAAATGTTATGAAAGGTTTAACATTTGGATTGAAATTTAAATATTGTGGAACACTGATTCACCCCCCCCTCTTAGTGTTCCTTGAGTCCAACAATTGGTATTAGAGCAAGGTTCCTCTGTAGAAAGTTTAATAGCTTGAGGTGGATCTTGGATTGCAATGGACTCTGATGGTCTTCAACAACAACTTCTGGTGGAAATTTATGATCTTGATTAGTCTAAAGAAGAAGTCATGGAATTAAAAGCGAATCTTGTGGATGCAAAAAAAATCATTCAATCATTGAAGGATAAAATCAATGAGTCAAGAGAAAAGAGGAAGGAACTTTGTGATCAACTAAAGCAGAAAGAAAATAAAAGCTTGGAAGATGTTCACTTGAATCAGACCGTAAAAGAAATAACTAAAGAATGTGAAAAACTTAATAGGAACAATGCTACTCTAAAGCTTGAGATGGAATCTGTGGCGATGAAGCTAACTAAGGAGATTCAAGAAAGGAAGAAGAATGAGGAAAATATAGCCTAGTCCTTAAAAGAAAAACTTGAAGAATGCAACAGAGTTAATAGTGGATTCATTTAGTAACTACAACAATCCAAAAATAATGAACAAGAGCTTGAAAGACAGATAGTTATTCTCATAGATGGACTCTCTATTGCAAATGAATATAAGGAGAAGTTTAGGATCAGTTCTGCTAAGCTTGACGAGCTGACTAAAAAACAAAAGGATGCAAATGATAAGTGAGGTCTTGGCTATGAGAAAGGAGAAAGCTCTGGATTTGAACATAAGGATTCTAGACAAAGAAATCAAATGAAAAAAGGTAGAAAGTATCTAGTAAGACAACTCAATACTTAGAAGTTTAATGGTTATTGCTTTTCTTGTAATAAATTTGGTCATATGGCCTCTCAATGTAGAATTAAAATAAATTCAAGCACTCCATCATTTCCCGGTCAGTGTTTTAGTTGCAAAAAATTTGGTCAAAAGTCAATTGAATGCAAATATATGTTTTCCAGTATAAGGAATGTTAAATGGTATACCTATGGAAGATTTGAGCATATTGCTAATCAATGAAAATCAAGAGGAAATCAATGGAATGAATGGTCTAGACAAAGAAATCTTGTGTGTTACAATTGCAACCAATTTGGTCACATTGCAAGATTCTACAGGAATAGAAACATGGATAGAAGAGGTCTGGTATACAAAGGAAGAATTTCATAGAAAGATGATAAAGGAAAAGGAAAAGTGACTATGGAAGAAATGAGAGATCAGATGAAGAAAAAATGGGTAAAGAAGAGTGAATCTAATGAAGGAAATAAGCCCGCACCAGAAGCAGCCTTTGGTAATTCCTCCAGAAATTGATCTTAGGCCATTGGCCTATGGGGATTTTTCAAGAAAAATACTTTGTCCCCCTATCAATAGTTGGCATCAGAATGCAAGAAATTGTCAGTAGTTGTGCTATCAGTCTACACATGTATCCATGATCACTTGTGTAGAAATTTGAGATCTAGAAGGTCTGCAGATGAATTCTTCTCTTGTTGTTTGAGAAAACAGAGTAGTCGGAACACCTAGGGTGAAACATTTAATGCGGTAAAAGGTTAGGTGCGTGAATTATAAAAGGGTATTTGGAACCCTCATTTGTCATCTTGCATTGAAGAAGTATAGAAGTGGAGTCTTTGCAACATAATTTTGAAGGAGTCAAGTCAATTCGGTGGTGAATTCATCAAGTATTTTAGTTGCTTGTAGCATTCTTGGTAAATTTTGTGCACGGTAGAAAAACTTGTTTAGTACGGAAAGAAAAATGAAGCAAATGAAAGGAATTGTGAATTTGGATGAATATAGCAATAAGAAGATTAGGGATGTGAGAAATATGTTGTCGGCCAATGAATTGAAGTGGCTTGAAGGTGTGAAAGATAAAAGTTTGGACATTTGGAATGAGTTTCCTTATTTTGATAACATGGAAGTTGTTAGGTTTATCTTGAACAGATTGAATGATGACATTCTAACTCTGGATAAACCCTATCTCATTTCGAAAGAGGTGATTGAGAATCTAACTGGATTATGCAATGTTGGGGATATACCGACAAAGAAGTTGATTCAAAACAAGGAAGTCAAAACCCTAACTGGAGTAACAAGAGATCAAAGGGCACTGATAATTTTGACAATCAAAGATTCGATAACAAGGTACATTGCGCATGGAATTTCATACAAATATTTCTTCAGAAATAGGGAAAGAACAACATCAGCAGGCACAATTTGCATCTCTCATAAAATGATAATGGAGGATCAAGACTTTGACCTATGCAGTTTGCTAAAAGATCAATGGATGGAAAATGTGCATCTAACAATGGAAGCAGATTACCCCTTTAGGTTTGGTACATTGGTCATATGTATCACGATGTATTTTCTGAAATGCATGCCTCAGATTGATAATGTGGTATGGAAGGAGAATGAACCAGTTTGTAAGTAAATTTTTGAACATTCTAATACTTTGGAAAATTGTGAGCAAGAGTATGCAAATTTCTTTTAAGAGTTGCTAGGAAAGTTTGGAGAAATTAGCATTTTCATTATGGTAAAAGCACTTGAAGTTGGAACTTCTTCCGGTGAGATGGAGAGGAAGAAGAAAAGAGCTCAAGAGTTTGCTAATGACACTTCTCCGGATCACAAGTCTCCAAAATTTGAAGTTAAAGGTAAAGAACAAGTAATTATGGATATACCAGATGAAGATTTTGATGAGTACACTCCAAGGGATAAACCAAAATTAGTTGAACCGGATGTAGTAATGGCAGAAGGAAGTGAAGAAGAAGAGATACTGCAACTTGTTTAGGAGAAAGATGGAATGCAAAAGATTGTTGAAATTTTGTTAGATAGACCGTCATATGAGCAGGACCTGATTGAGAGCACTCTAAGCAGTTATTTTGCGTACAATAACATTCGATTGGAAAGTTTGCAGAATGTGTTTCCTGAAGAGATGATTGAATGTATTAGGGAAGCTATCCAGCCTCTGAGTCCTAGGATAGGAAAGAGGAAGAAATAATTCTACATTTGAAGGAGCAGTTTAGGTTATCTCTTACCAAATTAAAAAGGAAAATGAATATGTTGAGACAATGCATAAACTCTGCCAATAACATCTACAATTATTGTCTTTATTGGCCTCATGTAGTCGAGAAATACAAAGACAAGCTGGAGCAGATTGAAAGTGAGCTGAACAAAATTAGTTAGGACTATAACATGTTTCAAGATCAGAATGGTGTAGTCAAGAAAAGGATTCAAGTGTTGCAGTCTGAGCATGCAAAAGTTCACTTTTCCAGAAACACCCTTGTGGACACTTTTTGGAAAGTGAAGGATTTAACTGAATGCAGATTGGAGTAACTAATTGAGGTTCTGAGGAAAGTAGAGAAGTTAGAAGAAGCAATTATAATTCTGGAATCCTCATCCAGATTATCAACCGGATATCAAAAAACAACAGCTTGATCTTAGTCATTGGAATTATAATAGAACCTAGGAATAAATTTCTTTTGAAAATGAAAGATAAGTACAAGATAATTTTCTGACTTGTGGAGCAGTTGTAATTCCTCAAAATTTTGATCAAAATTTTGATTTAGCAAGAAGGGAAATCCAAATATGTTTGTCATTGATGCCAAAGGGGGAGAGAGTGCAATGAAAAATAACTTGACATTCTAAGGGGGAGTTGTGTTTTGAAAATTTTGCATTTTGGCAACATAATCTTTGGTTCTGACACTTAGTCATTTTTCACTAAGTGTTTCCATCAATGCCAAAGGGGGAAATTGTTGGCATATGGCTTCTAGTGTTGTCATTGATGGAAACTGAAGTCATTATTCCTGTTCGCAGATCATAATTTGTTCATATCGGTAGACAAAGTAGAGAACATAGTATTACCGACAGAAAGAATGAAGAACATGGTATCTGGTTAGTATGTCGATCTGTATGCTTCACCGGATCATAATTTTGAGTTGTGGATCTTGAGGATAGATTGTTAAGCATATATGTTATCTTATTGTTAAGTTTTGAGATGTTGCATTAATTGGTGTACGAGTTAGGAGATCTGGCAGGATGATTTTATATTTATTAACTCATTGGTGGCTGACTTAATGAATGTAGTGTGTCGCGGATGTATAAGAAGCAATTTTTTAAATGTTTTCATGTTTGAGATTTTTTTTTTTGGGTCCTAGCTATGTCATGGCCGAATCTGATGGGTACGCATTATAATTTGTTCATGATTTGAGCCAACTTATGGAGAATATTTGTATTTTATTTAAAGATGACATATAGCGATTGAATTCTTCTAGTAGATATATATGCGAGTTTGTGTAATTCATTATGATGTATGAGTGTGTGTATAGAGCAGAGAATTTTTTTTTGCGAATATCAGAAAGTAAGTTGAGAGAATTTTTCTTGTGCAAAAGAGGATTTTGTGAAGTGAATTAAGGCAGAGCAGAGAAAAGTGCAGAATTAGATAGTAGGTCTAGAACTTAACATTTGAGCCTCACCATAACTGATACCAGGCATTTGCAAATGCTACTTTCTCAATTCAACTTTTGTTGTAATCACAAATAGTTTGTAAGGCAGCGAGCCTTCCTTATTTTGAGCAGTGAGCTCTAGGTAGTGTGCCTGAATGCATGTGCATTCCCTTTTTCATCATACTTTTAACAGAGTATAAATTGTGGATTAATCTCCACCGTGGTTTTTTCCTTAATAGGGTTTCCACATAAAAATCTTGGTGTTATGGTGTTTTGATTGTTTCCTTCATGTTCTTGCATCTTTACTTTTGTTTAAATGTTGTGAATGGTTTAACATCTGGATTGAAATTTAAATATTGTGGAACACTGATTCACCCCCCTCTCAATGTTCCTTGAGTCCAACAATTGAATCCTTTAACATTTAGTGGAGAGCCATCAAACTTGGTGTTAAGGTTTATGTGTATGTTATTTTTCTTTGGGCCGATTATGTAATTATGGGATATATTTGATATTATCACTTGATTATGCAATTATATAAATATAAATACAACACTATGTATATCATGCATTCTCTATAGTCCTTGTTTTGTTAATTGGTGGATATCGATATGATATAAATATATGTTATAAATACATAGGTGTTTATTTAAATCCGAGTCTATTGGCAACCGGTCACATTTGTAGAATTTGAAGACAAATTGTTCTAGAGGTTTTATAATCTCGTTGTTTCCTTTGTTAATCTATCACAGCCGCTGCACTTGAATATAATAGGAAGTTTAAATATTTAAATAACCTCCTTAATTCTATTGTAGCTGCAACATTTGAAAGTAAAATATTGTCATGGTTTAATTAGCCTCCTTGATTCCATTAGCAACTTGTCATAGCTACAACACTTGAACATAAAAGGGTGCAGACATTTAAATAAGCTCCCTGATTCCATTAAAAACCTGTCACAACTGCAACACTTGAACATAGAAGGGTGCAAATGACTAAATAGGCTCCCCGATTCTATTAGCAACCTATCACAACTACAACACTTGAATACGGTAGGTTGTATAGATTTAAACAGGCTCCCTGATTCATTGGCAACCTGTCATAGCTGAAGCTATTGAACATAATAGAAAATTTTAAAGGTTTAAATAATTCCTCTAATTCCATTGTCAATCTAATACAACCGCAACACTTGAACATAATAGGTAGTTTAAAGATTTTAATAACCTCCCTGATTCTACTGAGAAACTATCACAGTTGCAGTACTTGAAAATGGGATATCGTCATTTCTTATTAAAGTGGTGATATTTTTTAACGGAGTTAATCTTAATTGGATGGCAATATTAGGCATATTCATATTTTGTAATCTACATTTCTCCTTGATATTTTGATTTTTGTATGAGCACTCAGTCAATACGCCGTGTATACTTGTCCCCTTATTCTTGTTGTTGGAATTGGTGGCTTAAGTTTAGCAGATGATTCTTGGGGTAGACTCGTAATGGGAATTTTGAACTAAGAGTTAATCTTTAGATCAAATCTTTATTCATATGCAAAATTTGGAGAGGCGTCTACTGTAATTTATCATGCTTATAGTTGTACTTCTTCATTGTACTAGATACGATTGTTTGCTATCCTTACATTGATCTAGACATGCCTGCACTTGATATTGGTATGTTGGATCATATGCCTGAATACTTATATGAGCACACGCAGATGTACATTTGAAAGCGCAAGTGCCTGTATTAGTTCCTTAATGTTGTTAACAAAAAGCTGGGGATTTAAAAGCTAGTAATTTTTTTTTAAGTATATATCTATATCTATATATAAAAACATATGTAAACATATATTTATACTTACGTATATATGTATATACAAACATAATATTGAATTTAGTATGAGTTAGATAATTTTAGTTGGATGAACTCGTTAATGAACAAAATTATTAAGCAAACTAAATTCAATATAGAATATTGATTTAATTTTTATGATTTATTGTAAATTTGATCGAATAGATGAGATAATAGTCCCTTTTATATATACTGGTTTTTTCTAATCATTGATTTGTTTCTTGCATTGCAAGAATATAATGTAATTTGATCATTTGGGTAATGAGATGGATTTTGGCACTGGGGTGTTTTGGTATTATAATTTTTGTGGGTATTGTGTTAAAATGTACTAAAAATCTTCCAGAGGCTTGGTAAGCCATGTTGTAGGTTACATGTATGTGTTGACCCATAATGTTGGTTAATGTGATACTTGAAGTGTTGTATTAAGGGGTTTTAGCCATGCTTTGGTTACTTGTTTCATGAGTGATTCTTGTGCAGGATGGTCCATACCTCACCTTTGTGAATGTTTATACGGTTATGGAACTTGTGCATATTGGTTTCCCTATTGTTTTGTGTTGGGTTTCTTGTTGTAGAAAGGGAGAGTGGCTTCCAATGGGGGCCGAAACACAAAGTGGTGTCTAGGACAACCCATGTGGGAGTTGTTTAATCAAGTGATAACCTGATTAATTAACTAGGGGGTTGGGTAGAATTAAACCTTAACTAAAATTATTGGATGCCTCACCCATGTCTGCAGTGTTTGTTCAGGCTAAGGATGGGTTGGGAAGTCCTGGTCAGCAAGACCAATATCCTTGTCTCCATGAGAGGATAATTGGTCCCGCATGTGTCACCCTATGGGTTTGGTGCCTAGTGATAGGTTGTCAGGACAACCATAGATGGGGGCCAACGTCTAGGCTATCAAGATGGTCAGCGTCTAGACTGTCAGGAAAACCCATGCAAATACCATGCGATGACACTCTCCCCTGCTACGATCTATCATTTCCTTGTGTTGCATTTCAATGTTATATATGTGTGTGCCTCAGGAAGTTGTGTCACCTTCGTGTTGTGATATGTTGTTCTACTTTCTCTCATGTGTCATGCCAATCTTGTGAAGTCTTTAGTCCTTGTCTTTCAATGATGGTGGGGCCCTTTGCTACCTCCTAGCATGGGGGGTGGACCTTTGGGTCCACACGATTGGGTGGAATGTGTTTCATTCTCCATTGGGTTGCCTTCTCTTGTACATGTCATGGCGACTTCACTTGATCCGAAGACTTCTACATTGTATCTGCTCTTGGGATTTATGATCCTTGTAATTGTATTTGTACTGTATCTCATTTATGTATCATGTATCATGTTGTTGAGAACTCCTCACGTGTAATGAGGAGGCATTATTGCACAAAATGTAATTGTAAAGATGGAGCTAATGTAACTCTGTTATGTGATGAACCATGTATTCTATGATGTTGTACATGTTAAGTGGAATGGATGTAATCAATTAATATTTCATGTTTATGCTATGGTTGCATTTCATGGAATACTTGATTATATGTAATGAGTAGATGTGAATTTTAAATTGATGTTAGAACTAGGCTATTATTAAGCTTTATGGTTTTTGGTTAGTTTAGATAATGGTAACTATGTAATGCAGTCATGAGCCTTAGAGGACGTAGGATAAAATGCAAGTTGATGTTCATTTGAATTCATGTAACATTATAATTTAAAAAAAATTGTTCTATTTTTAGTTGCATAGGTGTTGTCCTCTAGGGTTTGCAGTGGGGGCGTTACAAATCTCTTAAGGTGACAAAACATCATCATAATCATCTACATTTCCAACAAGATTAGAATCTTGATCATTTGTGTCTACATCTTTTGATTTTTTCCTCATCCTCATCTGTGACATGTAATGCGTTCTCTCTCCCAATCTCTTCATTGGTAATCAAAATGTCTTCTTCAAACACTCCATCATCTTCATCCACTTCTTCAAATATTTCTTGTAAATTAACATATTTCCCATTAGGAATTATATCAACAACTTCCCTAAATTTTTGTTTTGAATGAGACTCTGTTTGAATGACATATGACCATCTTGGGCTTCTTACATCATCAATTAGAAATGATTGGTTAATTTGAAGAGGGAAAACATATGGCTCATCCATCTTTGATAAAAATTGTCTTGTATTTGTGTGTACAAATCCATACTCATCAAATTGTACTACAGATGGTTGGATCCACTTACATTTTAATAACATAGGACTATTTTCACCATAGTCCACTAGAATAATTTGTTGGATGAATCCAACATAAAATTTCTTCTCAGTTTCGTGAAGAAATTCAGCACTAATAATACAATCACAATTTATCTTTCCTTTTTCTTTTTCTTCCACTCTTAAATGACTACCATAGGTCCACATTCCACTGAAACGTGTAGCCCATAAATGTGGAGATTGTGAAAGTTCACTTTCCTCCATTGTTATATCTTGACCTTCTTCTTTTGCATCACTGACTACATTAGCAATCCATTCTTCAAAATTTTGAAAAGAATCACCTCCAATCAAATCAATATGACGTTTGTGCCTCTGAGGTTGATGTTGCATCCAAGCTTGATTGTCTTCTTCATATTTTCTACATAGAATATTAATGTACAAATACTAAGATTGATAATATAAATGTGTAAATGTTTTTTACCTGTGCCACTTATTGAACGAAGATGTGTTTTCAAGAATATAGGCATGTATCACACTTCTTTCTTGATGTGACAGCTTGAAGCAACATCCATTTCCTTCTAATACTTCACCTGCAACTGTCTCTTCTTCATCATCATCCCATACATGTCAATTGACATTTTTAAAATCCTTCATATATTCTATGAAAAAGCCCATTTCCTCTTGCATTGAATATCCCTTAGACATGTTGCCTTCCAGTTTTTCCCTAGTATGAACATTTTTTTTGAAAATCTTCATATATCATTCTATAGGATACATCCATCTTGTTCTTACCGGGCCACAATTCTTTAGTTCATATTGTAGATGTATCGAAAGATGTATAGAAATGTTAAATATTGTTGGTGGAAATTCCCATTCCAATAGACAAAGGACCTCAACAACATCCTCCCTCAAACTATCAAAGTTCAAAGGATCTACTACATGTAAACTCATTCTCTTTAATATTACACCCAACCTTATAACTGCCAATCTTGGGCCCTTTGCCAAACTTAATATATTTACCACAATAGGTAAAATATTCTCCATTATGGCATGATAGGCATGGGTCTTGAGGCCTCTTAAGCCATTAATGTTAGTTTCGCTTCTAATACTACTACTTACATATCCAGTGGGAAAGCAAGTCTGAGACATCAATTGTAAGAATTGTGCACGTTGTTCCTTTGTCTAGACATAAGGAGCACTAGGTTTTCTATATTTTTCAACCCAAATATTTCGATGAATCTTTAGTTGTCGAAAGTATTCATGTGATGAAATAGTATCAAAAGCACTAAAAAGAGTTTCTATAATAGTATAGGCTATATTTTTCTCTGTATGCATAAAGTCAAAAGTATTCCTAATGGCTATATCCTTAAAGTATGTCAACTTATAGAATATGCACAACCTTTTTACACCACTTTCATTACATGGATCATATCTACTATCAACAATCCCATCATTTTCAATAAATGACATTCTTTTATGTCCATTTAATGTAATCACTTGTTCTCAACAATGGTGCTTCACGATTATCTTCTTGACCATTGAACCATATTTTTTATTGACGATATGGATGATCCATTTGAAGGTAAGCACGATGTCCACAATAGATACGCTTATGCAAACTTCTTGAGTGCCTCACAAAATCCTTAAAGTTGCAAGTAGGACATCCATAGTATCCATGAACACTGAGACCAAAAAATGTGCCATATGAAGGAAGATCATGAAGCGTAAATAATAATGAAGCTCTTAAAGTGAATTTGATTGAATGACCATCCCTTAAAGATTGTGTAATCAAGGGATTTCTTCAGATTAAGAGAGTTAGCAGTAAACAATAAATAATAAATGAAACCCAAAGATTTTACGAAACACAAAGGAAGTAGACGAAAGAACAATTATACCTGATTGTTGATACCTCCATGATTCCATTTCGTAATACCTTCTTGCTTGCTGGATAATGTTGCCCTCAGATTCGTCTTTTGAGCAATCTAAAATTCCTAAGCCCTACAACAAGATTTGAAGGATTTGATATGCCTAAATGACTATGTCTACAAACCAATGCCTATGTCTAAAATAATGCCAAAATTGAAATACTAAGATTGCCTATGACCATGAACATGAGAGTAAATAAATAAATGCCTATAGTAATTACGCCAAATGTGTGTGTCCTTCGAAAAATGAGAAGAAGATGGCATTTTATAGAAAAGGCCATTTCAAATGGACGGACGAGATAAATTTATGAAATGAACGATCCAGATTAAACCTAAGAATCCCTAATTAGGGTTAGGGCAAAATCTTTAATCGAACGGTCAGAATAAAATCGGATCGACAATGGAGAATAAATGCGGAAATTAATTAAAGAAATAAAGATTTTCAAAAAATCAAGAAGATAAGATTGCCTGATTTGCAAGATTCGAAAAATCAGAGAGATAAGATGTGGACTGAAGATAAGATTTGAAAAATCAAGAATATGCCCGATTGCTTGATTTTTAGAAGATTAATTACTAATTTGAATTAAGATAATTTCAAATTATGGATTTTATGAGACAATAAATAATCTTTTTCAAATTATTTATCAAAAAGGACTGACATTTAAGATTGACATGACATTTTAAATAATTTAATTTATTTAATTAAGACAATTAGTGACATATTAAATAAATAAATGTAATTCATTTATTTAATAATCAGAAAGAATGAATAAAGGGGAATTAAATAAATTAAGAAATTTATTTAATTAAGGGAAGATTTAGACAATTAATGACATATTTAATAAATAAATAAAATTTATTTATTTAATAATCATGAAGAATAAATGACATGAATTAATTAAATAATTATGAATTATTTAATCAATAGTCGAATGTGGACCAAGGACATAATTAAATGTCACAATTATGCTAGGACGAAAGTGGTAAAAATGAAGCTTGCAAGCCTAGGTCATTTTTAGGTGTCTACAAATTGAATTTCTTCAATTCCTTTCCACAATTCCATTAGCTCATCATATAATTTCTCTAGATAAGCATCAATTGTATTTGAATTCACACTTTTCTTTCTTGGTATAATCAATGATAGCATTAATAAAAATGGTTTAGCTGCTAACCATGGAGGCAAGTAATAATTTATTAAAAACACTGGCCAAGTTGACTATTTAGTACTTTGATTTGAGAATGGGTTCACCCCATCTAGAGCCAAACCCAACCTTATAATATGAGGATCTTGAGAAAAATACGCCCAATATCAAATTCCATCCACTTCTTAGAATCAGGCACATGTTGTTTTCCATCAGTGCTCTTATTTTGGGCATGCCATTGCATAAGTTTAGCATCATGAGATTATTGAAAAGTGGCAAAGAACCTTTCTAGGAACCACAATTGATTTCAACCCTTCTCTATACCTCACGTTATGACATTTCAGACATTCAATCTCACTTGCAAGATTCTTGTGAAATAATACACAACCATTCACACATGTGTGGATGTTTTCATACCCTAAGCCTAGCTTAGTGATTTCCTTTATACATTGACTTTATTTTGTTGGCAATGTGGAGTCAGGTGGTAACAACGAACTTAATAATGCCAATAACTAATCTACACTCTCATTTTTTGAACCAAACACCACTTGTAAGTTAAGAATTTGAAGGATTGTTGTTAAACGACTTTACCTGAAATTAGCATACAAAGGATTTGAAGCATCCTCCATCAAATTGGCCCAATCATTATTTAGACCCTCATTCAACATTCACAACTTCAAACCCTTCATCTAACATTGTTTCCTCTTCATCTATGTTTGGTGCCACTTCATCTATGTTTTTTTCCTCTTCATCTCCGACACTCCACCATTCTATCATATCTTCATAATAATTGACATTCCAAGGGCTTATACCACTATGCCCATATCTTATCATATGTTGATAAATCTGACTTCTTTTTTTCACCTTTCCACCAAGATAGTAATTATATGGACATGGACATTTATCCATGTCCCTCTCATCTGCTATTCTCTCATCAAATGCATGGTATTGATCCCTAGTCAACCTTTGACATTGATCCATTTTTAATGTTCTACACATAGCAACAAAAAATTGTAGACTAAGAGATAAAAACTATTTTTTTAATTGAAAGGCATTTACATAGCAATAGAGTTATAGAGAGCAAATAAAATAGATATTTTAACTAATGAGTTGTAAAAGTTAGATTTTTTTAGTTTATATTCAAATTGTTGATTACATTGCATTGCACATCTTTCAAACTCAAAGCATTACTTCACATTGCATAACTAATAACTAGATGTTGATAGATGACAAAATTTCAATTACAATATAGTTTTTACAAAGTCAACCTAAGCAGTTATGCAATTACTTCACATTGCATAGCTAATAACTAGGAGCCCCGCCAATTGCATTTGTTTGTCATGGCATTCCATGAGACCATATTTCTTTGAGGCATTTTTTTAAAGTTCATTGCCTTGTCTATGCTACCACATTTTTCATACATATTGTCTACCAAAGGAATTTTATCTAACAATTCATTTCCTTCTTGTTTTGGCTAAAAGCCTAAAACAAGTGCTCAAACAAGCTATGGATGCTTGGAAAATCTATCAAAGAATAATAGTAAGCAATAACATAGACAAAGGAGGTGAATTGGCCGGTTTGAAAATACCTCATGATCATGTGTCAAATACCATGACAATCCATAACAATTAAACGTCATAGATTCATCATGGCATTCCATCAACATGAGACCACATTTCTTTAAGGCCTTTTTCCAAAGTTCATTTGCCTTGTCTATGATGCCACATTTTCATACATGTCACCACCAAACCATTTTATCAAATAGTTCCTTTGCCTTTGCTACTACATATTAAAAGCCTAAAATAGGTGATTTCAAAAAGCGCTATGGATGCTTGGAAAAAAATATATCAAATAATAATGAAGTAAGCAACAAGCTATGGTCTCATGGTTTTTTTTTGGCACGAAAATTAGCATGATTTTATTTGTATTTTTTTGCAAGTTTTAAACACATTTTTTTTGGCAACTTTGCTGTTTGAAATGGGGAAAAATCTTTGTGGTTAGTTTTGTGCACTTTTTAATTGTAGGATTATCATAGTTAGTGAAAAAGGTAGTGTTCATGAAGGAATGGAAAAGATGTTTAGAGCCTTTGAATTATACCTGTACTATGCAATGGCATTGAATCATTTAGCAAACCTTTTTTTCTTCACAGGGCAACGTTTTCTTGTGGAATAGTTGACTGAGACAACTCTTATTTCAACTGACCACCCTCTCATGAAATATCATTCATATTATAATCGTGCATGATATTATTATAGAAAAGGTGATTATGACACAACTAGCCACTACTACATGGCATCCGTCAAGGAAAACCAGAGGCCACAGGATTTTGTGGATAGGTTCAATTGAAGTTGGGAAATCTTAGTTCTCTCTCAAATTTTGAAAAGGTTCTGGATGTCCACCCTGAGAATTGTGAGAGCTTAAAATTTGTAGGCCATATATATGCTTAGTAAGCAAAGGCAGAGAAGGCTTTAAAATTTTTAAGAAAGTCAACTCACATAGATCCACATGATGCCCATGCATTTATCAAGATGGGTGAGTTATTAATATTGTCAAACCCCAGTGTAGCCTTAGATTCTCTTAAGATGCCAAAGTCTCTTTTGAAGAAGTGCAGAGAAGAAGTACCCATTCAATTGTCAAACAAAATTGGGGCTCTTCATTTTGAGTGTGATGAACTAGAGTTGGCTCAACAAACTTTTATGGAGGCATTAGGAAATGATGTTTTGCCTCTACATAAACTTTTGTGGTTAGTCTTGTGCATTTTTTACTTGTAGGATTCTCACAATTAGTGAAAAAGGTAGTGTTCACGAAGGAATGGAAAAGATGTGTAGAGCCTTTGAATTATACCCATACTATGTAATGACATTGAATCATTTAGCAAACCATTTTTCCTTCACAATAGGGAAACATTTTCTTGTGGAATAGTTTACTGAGAAAACTCTTGTTTCAACTAACCACCCTCCATGAAATCTCATTCATATTATAATCTTCCATGATCTTATCATAGTAAAGGTGATTATGACACTACTAGCCACTACTACATGACATCAGTCAAGGAAAGCCAGAGGCCATAGGATTTTGTGGATAGGTTCAATTAAAGCTAGGAGATCTTAAGAGTTCTCTCTCAAATTTTAAAAAGGTTTTGGAGGTCCACCCTGAGAATTGTGAGAGCTTAAAAGTTGTGGGAATATATATGCTAAGAAAGGGAAAACAAATAAGGCTTTGGAAACTTTAAGAAAGGCAACTCACATAGATCCACATGATTCCCATGCATTTATCAGGATGGGTGAGTTATTAATATCGTCAAACCCCAATGCAGCCTTAGATTATCTTAAGATGCCAAAGTATCTTTCGAAGAAGAGCAGAGAAGAAGTACCCATTCAATTGTTAAAAAACATTGGGGTTCTTCATTTTGAGTGCGATGAACTAGAAGTGGCTCAAAAAACTTTTATGGAGGCATTAGGAAATGATGTTTTGCCTCTACATAAATTCTTGTGGTTACTCTAGTGCATTTTTTACTTGTAGGATTCTCATAGTTAGTGAACAAGGTAGTGTTCATGAAGGAATGGAAAATATGTGTAAAGCCTTTGAATTATACATGTACTGTGTAATGGCATTGAATCATTTAGAAAACCATTTTTTCTTCATTGCATGGCAGCATTTTCTTATGGAACAGTTGACTGAGATAACTCTTGTTTCAACTAACCATCCTCTCATGAAATTTGATTCATATTATAATCTTGCACGATCTTATCATAATAAAGGTGATTATGTCACCACTGGCCGCTACTACATGACATCAGTCAAGGAAATCCAAAGGCCATAGGATTTTATGGATAGGTTCAATTGAAGTTAGGAGATCTTAAGAGTTCTCTCTCAAATTTTGAAAAGGTTCTAGAGGTCCACCCTGAGAACTGTGAGAGCTTAAAAGTTGTAGGCCATATATATGCTCAACAAGGGCAGGTAGAGAAGGCTTTGGAAATTAAGAAAGGAAACTCACGTAGATCCACGTGATGCCCATACATTTATCAAGATGGGTGATTTACTAATATCGTTAGACCCCAGTCCAGCCTTAGATTCTCTTAAGACAACAAAGTCTCTTCTAAAGAAAAGTAGAGAAGAAATACCCATTCAATTGTTAAACAACATTGGGGTTCTTCATTTTGAGTGTGATGAACTAGAGTTGGCTCAAATTTTTTTTATGGAGGCATTAGGAAATGATGTTCTTCCTCTACATAAATTTTTGTGGTCAATCTTGTGCATTTTTTACTTGTAGGATTCTCACAGTTAGTGAAAAAGGTAGTGTTCATGAAGGAATGGAAAAGATGCAAAGAGCCTTTGAATCATATCCGTAATGTGCAATGGTATTGAATCATTTAAAAAACCATTTTTTCTTCACTACGTGGCAACATTTTCTTGTGGAACAGTTGACTGAGATAGCTCTTGTTTCAGCTAATCACCCTCTCATGAAATCTCATTCATATTATAATCTTGCACGATCTTATCATAATAAAGGTGATTATGACACCACTGGCTGCTACTACATGACATCAGTCAAGGAAATATAGAGGCAATAGGATTTTCTGGATAGGTTGAATTGAAGCTAGGAGATCTTAAGAGTTCTCTCTCAAATTTTGAAAAGGTTCTAGAGGTCCACCCTGAGAATTGTGAGAGCTTATAAAAAGCTGTAGGCCATATATATGCTCAGAAAGGGAAGGTAGAGAAGGCTTTGGAAATTAAGAGAAGAAAATCACATAGATCCACATGATTCCGATGCATTTATCAAAATGGGTGAGTTATTAATATCATCAGACCCTAATGCAACCTTAGATTCTCTTAAGACATCAAAGTCTCTTTTGAAGGAAAGTAGAGAAGAAGTACCCATTCAATTGTTAAACAACATTGGGGTTCTTCATTTTGAGTGTGATGAACTAGAGTTGACTGAATAAACTTTTATGGAGGCATTAGGAAATGGAATTTGGGTTGAATTCATAAATAAAATCCCTAGTGTCAATTCTATAGTTTTTCCTATGCTCTTTAAGGATATGAAATTCTTCCATCGACTAGAAGAAGGTAGTGTTTCACTTGAGTTAACATGGGATAAAGTCACAACACTATTTAGTCTTGCTAGGTTGTTTGAATAGCTACATGCTACTAAAAAAATAAATCTTTTATAAAGGCTTATATTGTTCAAGTTTCCTGATTATGTGGATGTATATCTACATCTTGTAGCAATGGCTCAGGCTCAGAATGAGATCCAACTAAGCCTAAAATTGATTGGGGATGCACTTAAGGTGGATAAAAACTCATCAAATCCTTTATCTATGCTTGGAAAAATGGGATTGAAAACAAATGACTAGCTCAAAGCAAAAGAAACAATTAAAGCTACACAAAGTGAATCAGATACAAAGAATTCTTATGTTGAAATTTCACTTGGAAATTGGAATTATTTTGTAGCTTTTCACAATGAGAGGAAGGATCCAAAGGTGGAGGCCCAACATCTTGAGAAGACTACAAAATTGTATTGTAAATTTTTGGCACAAAGACTACGAAATGTTATGCTGCAAATGGGGCAGCTATTGTGCTAGCTAAAAGGGGTCAATTTGATATTAGAAAGGAAATTTTTACACAGGTATAAGAAGTTGTAGTAGGAAAAATCTTTTTTTAGATACCTAATGTGTGGGTAAATCTAGCACATGTTTACTTTGCACAAGGATAGTTTGCACTTGCAGTGAAAATGTATCAATTTTTTTTGAGGAAATTCTATTTTGGTATTGAAAACCAAAATTTATTATATTTAGCTCAAACACATTATGAAGTAGAACGGTGGCAAGATTGTTAAAGAGCATTATTAAAAGTAGTAGATTGTAACTACTATAAGTTTCCAATCAGAAAGCTATAGATTTTGTGTTTAATGTAATGAGGGTTTCAAATTACCTCTGAATTCACTATAGA